>APFE031742808.1:0-120643 GCA_000404065.3 Pinus taeda
AATCATCTATTTCTCCAGATCTCCAAAAAGTCTTGGACAATCATTCCAAGGTATTTGAGACTCCCAAAGGCCTCCCACCTATTCATGATCATGATCGTGCTATTCATTTGATTCCAGGAATTGTTCCTCCAAACATCAGGCCATACAGATATCCCTATGCCCAAAAGAGTGAAATTGAACGTATGGTTGTAGAAATGCTAGAGGCTGGTATAATGCAACCTAGTCAAAGTTCTTTCCCTGCTCCAGTAGTATTGGTTCACAAGAAGGATGGATCATGGCACATGTGTGCAGATTACAGGGAGCTCAACAAGTTCCCTATTAAAGATAAATTTCCCATTCCTATCATTGATGAATTATTGGATGAATTGCATGGATCAATTTACTTCACCAAGTTGGATCTTCATTCAGGATATCATCAAATCAGAATGAAGACTGAAGACATTCAAAAACAACATTTAGAACTCATGAGGGTCATTATGAATTTTTGGTCATGCCTTTTGGCCTTACCAATGCCCTTCTACATTTCAAGTTTGATGAATTCCATTTTCAACCCTTCCTTAGAAACTGTGTTGTATTTTTTGATGATATACTAATCTACAACAAGTCTTGGAAGGATGATGTTGAACATGTTGACAAGGTGCTACAACTATTGGAGGAGAAAACAATTATATGCAAAAAGATCCAAATGTTTCTTTGGAGTACAAGAGGTGGAATATCTGGGTCATATTGTATCTCATGAAGGAGTTAAGGTAGACCCTAGCAAAATTAAAGCCATTAAGGAATGGAAAATCCCCACATCCATAAAGCATCTGCGAGGATTTCTCGGGTTGACAGGGTATTATCGCAAGTTTGTTAAGAATTATGGGAGAATAGCAGCACCTCTAACAACATTATTGAAGAAAGATGCATTTTCATGGACTCCAGAAGCAACAAAGGCCTTCGAACATCTTAAAGAGGCAATGTGCCAAGCACCAATCTTAGCTATGCCAGACTTCACAAAAACCTTTATTGTGGAATGCGATGCTTCAGGAAATGGAATTGGTGTTGTTTTAATGCAAGATGAAACACCCATTGCTTTTGTAAGTCGTCCAATCAAAGGAAAGTATTTACACAAATCTATTTATGAGAAGGAAATGTTGGAAATACCACATGCACTTAAGAAATGGCGACCCTACCTAATGGGAAGACACTTCAAGGTAAAAAACAGATCATGATAGGCTTAAATACTTTTTAGAACAAATATTATCCTCTAAAGAGCAACAAAAATGGGTCATAAAGATGTTGGGTTATAACTTTGAAATCATCTACAAAAAAGGGAAGCAAAATGCTGTGGCAGATGCACTCTCAAGAAAGGATGAGGACGTGGAAGCATTGTTGTGTGCCATTTCTATTATCCAACCAGATTGGATAAACGAAGAAAGGGATGAATGTAAGAATGATGAAGAAGTGTGGGCACTCATTCAAAAGCTACAACAAGATCCCAGTACATCTCATACGTTTAGCTAGAAAAATGATTCGTTATGGGACAAAGATCGCTTATACCTATGTAATAATTGCCAACTCAAACAAAATATTCTTATGGAATTGCACACTTCTCCCTTATGAGGGCACTTAGGATTTTTAAAAACTTACCACAGGGTTAAGAGGGAATTTTTTGGGATGGCCTTAAATCAGATATTCAAAATTTTGTGGCAGAATGTTTTGTTTTCCAACAAAATAAAGTTGAAACAATTAAGATCTCAGGTCTATTACAACCTTTATCTATTCCAAGTCAATGTTGGGAGGAGGTTTCAATGGATTTTATCACAGGTTTACCCAAGTCCGAAGGAAAGAGTGTCATCATGGTGGTAGTTGATAGACTTACCAAGTATGCACACTTTTGTTCATTATCACATCCGTTTAAAGCTAGTACAGTTTATATTGCATTTATGGAAATAATTCAAAAGCTACATGGAAACCCAAAGATTATTGTAAGCGACAGAGATCCCATTTTCACTGGAAATTTTTGGACAGAATTTTTTTCTTGTCTTGGTACTCAGTTAGCTCATAGCTCATCTTATCATCCTCAATCTGATGGGAAAACTGAGATAGTAAACAAATGTTTGGAAGGATATCTTTGTTGCTTTGTTTCTGATAAACAAACACAATGGGTCAAATGGTTGCCTCTGGCTAAATGGTGGTATAACACTTCCTTCCATACTGCAACAAAAATGACACCATTTATGGCACTTTATGGATATCATCCACCATCCATCACATCATATTTAAGAGAAAATTCTAAGTTTAAAGCAATAGAACATCACATCGAGCATCAACAACAAGTTCTCCAACTCTTAAAGGATAACCTCATGTTGGCACATAATAAAATGAAACAACAGGCAGATCAACGTCCCAGCAAAAGAAGTTTTGATGTAGGTGACTGGGTATTCCTACGACTACAACCATATAAACAAATGTCCCTCAAGCAAGCTACGAAGGATAATAAATTATCAGCAAAGTATTATGGTCCGTACAAGGTGTTGCAAAAGATTGGTACTATGGCATACAAATTATAGTTTCCTACAACTTCCTAAGTGCACCGATTTTTCCATGTTTCATGTTTAAAGAAGGTTATAGGTGACAAGCTCCCAATTCAAAAAATATTTCCTGAACTTGATGAGGAAGGAAAAATCATATTGGAACTGGAAGCAGTCACAGAAACAAGAACTCGACAACTACAAAATAAATCAATTTCAGAGTATCTCATCAAGTGGAAGAACTTATCCGCTGAAGATTCCACATGGGAGGATGAATTTTATACAGAAGCATCCAGAACTACTCAAGCGTTGAGGACAACACTTTTTGGAAGAAGAGGGGCATTTTAGTTCCCTATAATACTAGTGATTCCCCCATTACTATTGTCATTGTATCCCTTATTGTTATTATTGTGCCCCTATTGTCCCCATATTGTTATTAGTGTGCCCTATAGAAACCCACTATTGTTATTGTTGTGTCCTTATGTTATCACTGTTATCTTGGCTTGATTAAATTGTGACCCCTTAGACTCCTATATATATAAGGGAGGTTTAGTCATTCGTATCATCCAAGAATTGTTCATTTTTGTAATGTAAAGGAGGTTGCCCCCTCGAAGAGGCTAAATTATACGGCTTTGATCTATATTTTCTATCTTTTGTGAGCTGGTTTCCTAACACCAACACTGTTAACATTTCTGGCACTAGAAGGAGGGCCAAGTGACCACTTGTGTCCTCTCATACAGCTTTGAACCTTTGCACATCTATCATGGATACTGTCACACTCACCCCTCCATGATGTTTTTCTTATGTTGAACCTCTCGACATCACAAGGGAGTTTGTTGATCTCTTGGTCGAATTCATTGGTGAAGGCAAATTAGCCTAGCCTAATTTCTTAGAAGACTTCTATGCATTCCTTGCAGACGAGTTCTATGCAGAAGAGGCCAGCGTGCTGCTTGCATACACACTTCGCGACTCCCCAATACAGTGGTACTGGAGTCTACCACCCGGCAGCATGCACTCACTTGAGCAGTTATGTGATCTCATTGAATCTACTTTCCATCATTTTGATCCAGAACCTCTTGACAAAAAACTATTACATCAAGGAAAGGCTCCGCAAGAATTGCCTGATGATTTTTGGCAATGCTTCCATGTTTTGCAGTTTCAAGCTCCGAAAAGCCAGATGAAATTCTAGTATCTCATTGAAATATACGAATATTGTCTTACCAAGTCTGTCAATCCCAAGAAGAAATTCAAGATTAAACCCCGCTCAACATACTTCGGTGATGGAGCTGGACAATCACGGACGGACATGGTTGTTGTCACAAATGACTGTTCGTTGTCCCCTCATCAAATAGCTCCACCATCGTAGAGTGATGTGGGATAATATGCACACACATCTATTCAATTGTCACATCTTGCCAACACCGCTCCTTCTTATTTTCACGCAAGCTTGGTTGCGAATCCATTGGGTTATCACATGTATTTTTTACCTCAACCTCCATCTTCATACTCAGATGATCCTCTGGATGACATTGTCTTGTGTTCTTCCATTCTGAACTCTACACTTGTTGTGAACGAGGATCAAGCCATCGACGAAGTTGGTGTTGCACAACCAACATGCACTATCATTCATGAAGAGTATGAATGGGAGCTTGAATTTCCATCCGCAGCAGAGGACCATCCCTTTCTGTTTGTAACTTCTCCATTTCTTCCTGACATCCTTGATGATCCTACCATCCCTGATTTTTCATGTTTATCTTCGTCCGTGGATGCACCTATTGTTGATCATTTATAGGACACACCATATGTCAGCCCATCACCCAACAACAGAGAGGACCAGTCATTCATTGAAAATCCACTTTATTTTTCATCTGCTTTTTCCGGAAACACAGAGGGTGAACATCCTTGCTTCTCATCTACCCCTCTATGTGATTCATCAGATCATGAGGATGCCGAAAAACATCCTGAATTTCCTGATCTTGATTGTCGTGATCTCTCTACTTCTTCATTTGATCATGATATTGATTCAACTGTTGTTAATTTGTCTAAGACACTGGTCTACAATGATCTATCTATCAATGAAGTTGAAACCCCCCAGACTATTGAGGCACTTCAACTTGAGCTGATGGTTATGTCAGGCCCTCGCTGTCCTGCGGTTGGTTTCACTTCTGATTGGGAAATTTTTCAAACATCCAAGGCTCCTCATCACTCATCTGCATGTACTCAAGAGAAATCCAACACTCAAATTTCACTTCCTCCACTCGAACTACACGATCCCATTGCTCATGCATTGGAGGAATCCTACTTAGCAAGCACGCTTGTGCAAAGTAAGTGGTCTACCTTCCTCACATGTGCTTGCATGTCAGAGTCAAGAGTATTCATGTGCTCAACATTTTCACATAGTATCACACAGCATCACGGTATGTCCACGGACTGCATGTAATGCACTTACACTCATTTTTGTTCTGTGGATGCATTTAAGCTCAGAGTGTGTTTGTCTTCATTTCCATATCTTTCTTGTTTGCTAGTTTGCACAGCTGTGTTGTTTGCAAGCCATGCCTTCACCAACATGGGTCAACCAATGTGCTAGTGGCTGCCATGGAAGTATCACTTCACGTGAGCAGACCCATGCACTATTAGCATAGGAGTAGGAGTAGTGTTTGATTTTGAGTTTGTTTGCTTGCATGCATGTTTTCTTCTTACTTTGTGTGTTTCTTGTTTGCCTTCTTGTTTGCTTGCTCTGATTATGCATTTATTTCTGCTTTTTGCTTTGTTTTTTGGTTTGTTTGCTTGTTTACATCCATAGGTTAGTTCCGCATGAGAATGTGCGCGAGTCTTGAAGCAAGTTGGGTGAAGTACAAGAGGACTTGTACAGTTATCAAGACTTGGTTATCTGTCATCTTGACTCTGTATGAAGAACTTGTTATCTTCAGTCCATGATACGTCGATGGAAAATACGTATTGTTTGAAGTGAACCTCAGTGAAAACACAATGCTTGCGCGCTAACTAGTGTCACCTACTCTAGTCAGTTTTTTTTGGGTTAATCCTTGTCAGCTTAGTCAAGTAGAGTAAGGTGAGGGGGGAAACCTTGCTAAGCATGTCAAAGGTATATATAAACTAATTTTTTGAAGAAAAAACCTCTTTTTCTCTTAATAAGTTGGTATCCCTCTTCTACCTCTGAAATGAATAAGTGATATGCAGAGTTATGAATACGAAAAATGAAAAAATGAAAAATGAATAAGGCAAAAGAAGGGAAAGGATTCCTACACAGATAGGTGATGCAAGTAAATCTGTTGGGGTACTAACCAGGCTCGCTAGCAGCAGAGTGATGCTTGTGTTCCTGCATGACTCCGTCGGGGTACTATCCAGGCCTACTAGCAGGGGAGTGACACCAGAGATGAAACTAAAACTTTGATGACCATAAAGCTTATGCACCAATATACCCCTCATCCCCAATCGAAACAACTATGTTGACTTAGCTTGGAATGTGTGTTGACCAAGCAAGTGCTTGGAAAATGCTACATCTTAGAATCAAGCAAGTGTGGAAACCAAGACAAACAAAGAACTGAACAATAGTTTCGGAGGTGTTATACTTGCTTTTCACGAACAAGGTCCATTCAGAGAGCTGGAGTTCTACCAATGTGTCACCAAGTATTGTAGCGGCTACAAACACCCTCCAAAATTTTGCCTTAGCTTCATTTTAGAGCCTCCCTACCAACCATCCTTAGCAACATGTCTTGCACCATCAAACATATAGGCTTCAACTATCTCTCAATGTCTTATCAGCATGTGCATGTCAGTTTGCTTCATTCCCCTCATAGTTTCTCTTTCTAGACTTGGACCATGTGCTGGCCAAGCAGCTCCCCTAGAAAATTGTGCAATTCTGGAGGGGAGCTAGCCTTCCC
Source organism: Pinus taeda (assembly GCA_000404065.3). Classification (NCBI taxonomy): domain Eukaryota; kingdom Viridiplantae; phylum Streptophyta; class Pinopsida; order Pinales; family Pinaceae; genus Pinus; species Pinus taeda. The sequence goes on from APFE031742808.1 coordinate 6,419, forward strand.
TCCAAAAATTGTGCAAATCAGCTGGCCAACTTGCTGATATCAAGAATTGCACAAATCAGTCTGTCAATCTTCCCTCAGAAAATTGCACAATTCTGGAGGGGAAACAACCTTCCCTCCAGAAATTGTGCAAATTAGCTTGGCAGTATGTTGGGCTCCATAATTACACAAAATAGTCGGGAAGTCTTCCTCCAAAAAACTACGCAATCTGACCCACCACTGTTACTCAGCCCAAAAATTGTGCAATTCTGGGAGGTAGTCACTTGTTGACCATAGAAATTGTGCAATCCCTATGGGATAGCTAGCCCAAGAACTGCGCAATTTTTCATCCCAAGCTCGCAGACCGATGCATTTACCTTCAGGTTGACCAGTTCCCTCTGGGGCCGAGCAAAACTGATTTGCATGCATGGACTGTTTTTCCCAAGGCAACATTCAAAGGCATCCCAAGATTTAGGGACCTATTTTTAGCATCTAGAGGTTACATGCAAGGCTCATTTTAGAAACCTCCTGCCAAGTGTCTCTTTTCCTAGATTAGTGGCATGCATGTCATAACCTCGATTTTATCAAAACTTATGAACCGAATGCTGCAAATCTCATTCCTCATATCGATCTTGCAGCTCTAACATCCCACATCACATCTAGGAGTCATCGGCACATTCAGCTCAGCTGTTTCAGGGTAAGCCCGCTTTTCATGTCTTGCACTGCATTTCTGTCACTTTTTGTGTTTCGCTTTGTGTGAGTGTTGTTTGCTTGATTTCAATGAGTGATTTTTGTTGTTTTGATGTATGTTAGCTTGTATAAGCATCGTTTCAGTTTTTGTTTGCATGTCATTGTTGTCGCATGCATGACATTGTTTTTGCACCGAATGTCGCCATTGCGGCGACTTGCTTCACACACATGCATGCTTTCTTGGTTTTTGAATCCTACACTTACTGTTTGCATGCATGATCATTCACTCTTTTTTTACACTCAGTATCACCATGCATTCAAACTTCTCATGTTTTCAGTCGCCCGTTGTCGGGTTTGGGCTGCCTTAGCCCAAACCTTGCCTTGCCCAGCTAGCATTACGCATTTCTGGAAGCGAAGGCTCTGCCTTCCCTCTAAAAATTGTGCAAGTTTGGCCCAACACTGACCTCCAAGCTTGCATTCCACAATCCTTGGAGGCAGTGTCCTGCTGGCCCCAAAAACCACACAATTCAGTTTTCTAGTTACATGTCACTGCTCACTGAAATTGTGCATTGTGCAGTTTCAGTCCTCAACAGGCTAGGCTATACTATACATTGCACAATTCTAGCAATCAGTCAGACTCTTGACATTTCGGATTGTTCCATGCACAAATTTTGGCAATTAGTCTCCCAACCTCCCAGCGAAAATTGCGGAATCTTCACAAACAGTCACACAGGTATGTTGCATGTCAGTCCTCCAGTTTGTTTTGGTTTTCAGCTAACAGATTTCTTGTCATGAGTGTTTCTATGTCTCCAAGTATCACAGTTGTTCATCTTCGTCTCAGCAACACAGGTACAATGGCTACCAAGAGAGCAAAGTCAAAGACACCGTTCAGAGCACAACTGGGGATGCAGTCGATCAAGTGTCTACGAACGTGCCTATCTATGAATACATCAAGTTGTTCATGGACAAGGATATCAAGATGAAATGGAAGTAGCGTCACAGCAAGTAGCACCATCAGCAACAAGAAAAAGTAGCACACCTGCATGCGACAAATGCAAGAGGAAGGTTGTTAACAGCACAGAGGTGGAACAAAGTTGCAAGCTCAAGCAGATCCACTTGTGATGAAAGAAACTTTGGAGATTGAGGCTATGAAGTGACAATGCGACAAGAGGATCACACAAAGCCAGAGATAGAGAAACAGAGAAGGAGTTGCAGGTGCTCAAGTGGCAACAAAAGGAAGAACAAGAGCTACACAGACAAGAGGAGTTGCAGCAGGAACAGACACAACAAGAGGCACAATATACACAGACTGATAAAATTGTGCCCATACAAGCTATGGATCCATTCAACAGCCAACATGGAGCAGACAAGGTGAGCGGTGTTTCCGATCGCATGCAAGGGTATTCGGGAGCATGGATGTCATTGTGTGCATGCATGCAATCCCACCCATTTGGCACACTCACCAAGGTGAAGACAAGAAGCAAGTCCAACTGGAGTTCAACATGTATTTTGACAAGTTGATGTGCTTGGTCACCAGCACGCACTCGGAGATTGGCATAGATGCTATGCATTAGTATGTTTCTGGTCCATCTGCACTCAAGATGGTAATGCACATGTTATCAGATGAGTTGGATGGAGGGACCATATAAGTGTACCCAAATACAATGGAGGCAAGAGTTCTCTTTCAGAAAGATGTCACCATTAAGCGCACGAACACCACCATGGACGACCAAGCTTGGCATTAGTTCGCCACCATCGACCATCAAGAGGATGTCGAAGAGTTGGTATTACCACAATGGTCCGAGTGTTAGTGATGTCTTTCATCGCTTGCTCAAGCCATTTTGTCTCACATAGGTACATGTGTAGATTGTATGTAACATCTTGTCAAGTGGAAGTTCAAGGGTCGCCCATTGCTATAAATGGTCCCTCATAACTCATTGTATAGGGGATTTTGGTCAACCAAGCTTCTGATAGGAGTGTCTTAGAGAAAGCTTGGAGAGTATCATAATGAGCCTTGGCTTCTCCACTGTGTAGAGCTAGTATATATATTTGGAGGAGCAGGTGGTAGTGGTTGTAACGTTCCATTGTCATAACTAGTGGTTGGTCATGGTTGTACTGTATGACTGGAACTTTCACTTCTTAATATAACAGAGCCAACATGTTTCATGCATATGTCGTATTGTATTTTAGTTATCTTGTTTACTCTAAATGATATATCTATCTGTTTTCTTACACAAGTGTGTATAGACTCTTTCTGTATATGTATGTATGAATCTTACTGAAATGTGTTGTTGGTTTAACCATCACTTTGGATTGCTACCTTACGTGCCTTCCATCTTGTGATGCATCTTTGCTCGTGTGTTCCCTTCTTAACTCTATGCTTTCACAGGTTTCCAAGGGGCGCAATCACCTCACCCTCCATGTGTTAGAGCCGTTCATGCACCTTCCTTGACTTGTTGCATATGTCACACCCTTGCTAGCAACAGGGACATCTTACTTGCCTCTGCACGCAACTGCGGTCAAGGTGATACCGTATGATCCACTACTGGGACTCCTACACCAAATGGTCTGAGGTCTAGTTGGGACTTCTTACCGGAGAGATCCCCTGACATGGTGGCGGGTCCAGCACCGTCAACATGTCACTATAGTATAAATGACAAATAGTGGACCCCCTACTATCTTTCGGAAGGAAGGGGGCCCACAATCTACATGGGTCATCGACGGAAAGCAGTGGCCATGTGGGGAAGGATCAAATGAGGGAGAGTTTCATGGTATTTAGTTTTATAAGTGACAAAGTGAAGACCCCCACTATTAACTATTGGAAGGAAGGGGGGGTTGCAAATAATGCGGGCCACCAGTATGCACTACTTACATCAAGAAGAGTAGGTAAACACGGGAAAATAGTTATAAATTTAACTATGATCATAGGGATTGGTTAACAGTTGCCACATGGCACTTCCTAAGTGGTCAGAACTTTTATGACGCATGTCTCTTGATCTAGAGGTCAAATCATAATAAAGATTATATCACCTAAAATCTTACATCAAACGCTACCCAATGGTGATATCAAAAATTGATTTTGAGAACTTTTGAGATTGAGGATTTTTTTAACCCCATTTCCATAATAAACCTTGGGAGTTAAGTTAACACTAATGTAACACCTTCCATGATCCTAGTTAGTGAATAGTGATAGCGTGGTGGAAGGGAGCATTACAAAATGGTATTAGAGCGCCTAGGTTCAACACTTGGACTAAATGGGCCTTGGAAAAAAAGGAGAGAGAGAGAGAATAAAATAAATGAGTAATTGGTTTTTGTGTACAATGTGTGTCGCTTGTAATATTTTGATTATGGATTGCATGTTGCATGAAAGTGTTGATTTTGATATGGTAATTGTTTTCTAACAATCATAATAACATGAAATTTGGTTTTTCAGATAACCTCACATCCATATATTTATTGCAGATTTTCTAAGGTGATGGTAAACATGTTATTTATATATATTGTTGGTTAATAGTTATGTGTGTGTAATAGAACATAAGGAATGAAAAATATAATGAAGCAGTAAAACACAAATAAATCCCAGCATGCTCATGAGGAAGAATTAGTAGGAAAGAGGAGAAAGGAAGACTCCCTTGACTGGATGGAAACTCTTAGAAGTCTAAGCATTGGGCTAATTTGCAAGGTCGAAAATGAAAATATTGTCAGAGCTTAGGAAAAGAAAAAAGAAGTAAATGCATTCATATTACAAAGCCTATCAGATATGTAAATATATAAAAACAATGAAAAAGGTGCCAGCATAAAGTTTATGTAGAGTTCATCATGACTTTGGAAGAACAAGTTGAATACTAAGGTTGTTAAAGATAGAAAATCCCAGAAAAGACATAGACAGGAAAGCAAGGATAAAATGAGAGGTGGAACTCCACTAAGTACTCCACATAGGAGGAAAGGAATCCATGAGAATTTGTCTAGTGCTGCAAATAAAAGAAATCATTAGTAGAAAAGGAAAAGAAAAGATTTTATGCCAAAATAATTTAAGAAGGAAAATCCTCCTACATTCGATGGAGAGGTGAATAAGGTTGAGGAAGCAAAGGCATGGCTGCTAGGGATGAAGAAGTATTTCAGGGTGCATGATTATTCTGAGAATATGAAGGAAAGGCTTAGCCATTTTCAGCCTAAAGGGAAAGGATAATATATAGTGGGAATATGTGAGGAATCTAAAAGATATCAGAGAAAAAGAATTGTCTTGGAGGATATCTGAGAGGTATTTCAAGGAAAAGTGCCTATATTAAAGGTAATATGATAGAAAGGCCAAGAAATTTTATGAGAAAAAAACTAAGGAAGATGACAACCAATGAAATTATAACCAAAATTTTGGAGCTAATGAGATATGTGTCTTACATCAAGGATGAGAAGACAAAGATTCAAAGGTACCTCAGTGGAATACCACATGCATTTAGGGGAAAAATAGAATTTTATGAGCCTAAATTGTTGGAGAGTACCGTCAAGAAAATGAAGTATTGTTATGAATAGTCCAAGATATGACTGAGTCTCGAATGGATTGGAAAGAAAAAGGAAAATATGGGTTTAAAGAAAGGACAAAAGTCTATAGGAGATTAGCCAGGAAGATGAAATGTGAAATTTTCCACTTCCTTCAAGGATGGGTTTCGGTAAAAAACCACTACTGCTAATAAAGATCAATTCACTAAGCTTGTAGGAGACAAAGATGAGGGGTTCAAAGAGATCCCACACATTTTTATATTTGTGGAGAAAATTGTAGAAGAGGCATAAATAGTGACGGATGTGGCTCAGAGTATGCCATGAATTTATGTCACCTTGGAAAATAAGAAGGCATATCACCAAGCATCAATGATCAAGATGGAAGGTAAGATCAATAACTAGTTGGTTTCAATTTTGATAGATCCAAATTCTAACTTTAGTTATGTTAGCCCTAATATTTCAGAGAAATGTGCATTGAAAAAGATAACCCATGAAAAATCATGGTCAGTGTAGCTAGAAATGGGGACTAAGAGGCAAGTAGAAAATGTGGTGAGGTCATTTCCAATAGAAATAAATGCCATGCCCACTGTTGTAGTGGCTACAACCACCCTCCAAAATTTTGTCCATGCTTTGTTTTGGAGCCTCCCTCTAATCATGACAACTCATCTTGCATTGATCCAGGTACTTGTGCTTTGATTGAGCCTCATCCTTTGCATCATGGATTGTGTTTTCTTACTTGATTTACTTTCTAACACACAAGTCGATCTATTGAATATGTTTCCACCTAGTACCAGGCTTTCCTTAGAGAAACGTGCAATCCTTGAGGGAAACCAGCCATGCTCTCGGGAATTGCACAGGCTAAGCTGACAGTGAGCCTTGAGCTCAAGAATTGTGCAGTGCTAGTTTACAGCTAGCCTTTGGCGGGGATATTGCACAGAGCATGAGAGGCAGCCCAGAAATTGCGCAGAAGCCTCTTACTCAGAAGTTGTTGAGTGCATGAGCCAGTGAGTTGCCTAGTCCTCCCTAGAACTGTGCAATCTCTCTGGGAAATGCATGACATATTTTCTTGAAAAAAAAAAAGAAGAAAAAATAATCCCTAAAAAATAGGGATCTATTTTTAGCAGTCCAAAGGATGCACTTGAGTTATTTTGGAAACTTCCGCCAACTATTTATTTTTCCCTGATTTTTTGCCTTTGCATCATAAACCCTAAATTGAACAAATCTATTTAAGTGATTTTTCCAACCCATTTTCACATTCGATCTTGGAGCTGTGGCATTCCAGACGAGATCAAGGAACCGTCGGTGTGATCGTCATTGCTTTTCTGATTAAGTCTAGATTTTCTAGTCTTTTTCTGCTTTTTTTGTCGCTTTTGCTTATCTAGCTTATGAAAGTGTTGTTTCACTTGTTTTTTTGAATGATGCTGGAATTTTAACTTGTTTTAGCATGTAGAAGTCTTGTTTCATGTTTTGCATTGCCTTTCCCAAGTGTCGCATGCATTACCCCGTTTTTTCACTAATGGTCGTCGTTACGGTGACTCCCTTCACATGCTTCATTTTCCTTCAATTTTATTTATTCCTGCATTTGTTTCACTTGCATGCATCATCACTTAGTTAGATCTTCACTAAGAATCACGCCATCCTTCATATCTACTCGATTTCACACTCCCCTTAGGCAGATTTGGGCTCCCATTACTCGGATCTCGCTTTCCCTTGCATGCACTATGCATTCTTAGAGCCCTAGGAATATGCCTTGGCTTCTGGAAAGGTGCATATGCTACCATGGCCTAGCTCTAATTGTGCACTACGAAGTTCTAGGAGCTAGCCTCCCAGTCTTAGCCACTAGGATTGCACAATGTGCAGTCTCTCCTGGCCTATGACCATACTAAATTATGCATTACATAGTTCCAGTCGGCAAGCCTCCCCCACTGATTGGACTGCATAATGCACAATTTCGACAAGTAGCTAGTCACCTCTGTGAACTATAATTGAGAAATCTATCCCATCATGAGCCCGGTTTGTTGTTTGGTCTAGTCTTCAAGTTGCTTTTGGTTTTAAGCTAATATTTCCCTTCCATGAGTGTCCTCCCTATATCTAAGTGCAACATTTGTTGAGAATCTCTCTAGCATTTACGGATAACATAGCCTCCAGGAGAGATGCATCAAAGGAAATCTCTGAGAGAAGTACTAAGGAAGCAGTTGAGCAAACGTTAGTTAATCTACTAGTTTATGCAGACACTCAGTTGTTCATTAAGAAGGGAACAAAGTTGACATGGAAGCAAATCAAGGATAATTTTACAGAGGGCTTCAAGGAAGACTTAGATGACCAATAGGTATATATTAGTATCTAGTGGTTGGGCTTATATAAGGTTTCATGCAGGTACCCCACCTTCCCATGTGCGGACATGATCAACTAGATTGTCTCACACATAGATCAAGAGATTATGACATTGAGTAGTGCTAGAGGGATAGATATTGCCACCATTAGGGCAAATAACTTTCATCAAATGTATCATTTACCTCAACCAGTGAGGCGCATGGACACACTTTTCTATTCCACCCATAGCCAAGTTAACACGAGAGATATAGTCAAGCGTTGGGTGAAAAAGTTGTTAAAGTTCAGATAAACACCCAATCATGTTTACAAGACAAAGTCTCTCAAGAAGGCCTACCAGTTCTTGATCATCTTTGCATGTTGAATATATGGTCAAGAGATCATAGAGACCTTTCTTGAAGGTTGGGTAGTTGTATTGGACCAATTGATGAGTGATGGAAGGCCATTCAACTGGTCAAACTTGTTGGATCATCATTTGAAAATCCATGTGACTAACACCTGAAATTCACCCAACGATGAGCAAGCGAGATTCTACATGTCTTCATACTTATAGGATACAATCTATGCCCAACAACATTTTCCTAGGATGAGGTGGACATGGACATCAAAAGAGACTTCCACCAACTTTTATTGCAAGTTGCTTTCCAACTACAACTACCGAGGAGTAATGGTAAGGTTGACTGACTATTTCATCATCTCATTGTATAATCTTATCTTTGGGTAGGATCCACCTTACATGTCCCGAGAAGTAATGGAGGTGATACTTAACATTGTAGATTTTTAAGACTCACCCGATGGCACCTTCATCAAAGTGTTTGGTGGAGAGAAGCCTCCACATGTTCTACCAAGGTATGCCATGGACAAGTTTTTCATGAAAGAGGTCTCATATCACCTCTCCACAAGGTTATCAAGAGGACTGCATAGGAAGAAGAAAGCACCATGGCCAGCTTTTCCTTTGGAGATCGGATTATACAAGATTAAGAGCTTGAAATAATATGCAGATCCCGAAGCTAAGGAGATATTGAAGTTTGGGTTCAGAACCAAAGACTTTAATCTGTATGATCCCCACGATATTTGCAAGAACCATTGTGCGAAGATGTACTATCCATGGATCCATGAGACATTTCACTAGCATGAGGAGGACCCTTGTAGGTACTATTGCAATGACTCCAAGCTCCATGATTCGATCAGTATAGGCACAACTTGGAAGTCTACTCTGCAGGAAGAAAAAATGCAGGAAGCAGCAGCGCAGGAACCAACAACAACATCAAAAATCTAGCGTGGGACAAGGGCAAGAGGAACATTGTCGAAAACCCAGAGGCAGAGAAAAGCTACAAGATGAGAGAAGTTCCTATCATGAAGAAATATCTTTGGCAGTGGAGGTAAAGAGGGAGCTGTTAGGTTCCTATAATAATAGGGTTCATAATTTTGAATTGACCATGTATATCTTATAATATTGTACATACCTTTGCTTTCTGCAAATGTTTTCCCATATTAAAAAATGTAAAGAGGGTATGTCCTAAAAAAATAATCAAAGGACAAAAAGAAACAAAGATAAAAAAAGAATATTAAATATGAACCCCACCAAAAGAGATAAAAATAGTTAATGAAAGTTTCAAATTCAAATGCCACTCCTCCCAGTTTACTTTTTGCAAATAAGATTGTGTGCAGCTTATCAAAATGCCACAATCCATGATGATCAAATAGTTTAATCTTGATTCATTCATGATTTAAATTTCATGTTGATAAATAGAGAAATAAAGATCTAGCCAAACTGTTTAATCTTGGTATATTAGTAGTTAGGTAGAGAATAATAAGGAGCTCATTAGTTTAATCTGAGCCCTTGGAAGTTATAAGGTTAGAATTAGATAGTTTGCTTATCAAAAGAAAAAAGAATAAAGGGTCAACAAGCTCAAATGCACTCAATAAATGAAGAGAAAATTCTAGGATAAATAAAAAGTAGGTAGAAGATGTTTTGGAATGCACAAGGTTGTTAGCTCAAATGCACCTTCATCATGCTTAAATCTTATGTTTCATGTGTACGAGGAACTATCAAAGGAAAGAGGACATTCACAAAAATTGTGTATTACTTTGGGTATTTACCCTAAAAAGTTCTATATGATTTTAGGCCTAAATACTACAGCTCATTCACTAATTTCCCCTCATTTCACTCAACCCCTTCCATGTCTAAAATTCCTTCCATTACCCCTTCATTACTTCTCATTCACTAACTTTCCCTTCATTATGACCCTTCCCTTTCATTTCCCTTGTAAAAATACCCTTTCCCCTCATTTTAATCCTTTTCCCCTTTGATTTCACAGTTTTCAGTAGACATTACCCTTTAGAAATCATTTTCCCCTTATTAATTTCCCTTTTTTCCCATAAAAACCCACAAAATTACCCTTTAGAAATCATTTTCCCCTTATTAATTTCCCTTTTTTCCCATAAAAACCCACAAAATAGCCTTTATCGTAAGTTTTTCCTAAAGTCTCACTTTATAAATCCCCCAAGTTATAATTTCCCAACACCATTTTTTAACCCACCAAGCCTTGGTGGAATTAAAAAATCCCCGCCATATAGCCCATGGTCCCACTTTTATTAAACCCACTACTTATATTTAAATTCCCATCATTATTTTGTTGATTAATTAAAATTATTTGTAATTAAACCCCGAGCCCCACCAACCATTTTCCCAACTCTGTTCGTGCAACTCCACTATGTGATATCCCTCTGATCTCCCACCCTAGATCCAATGACACACAACTATATCGCATGGATTCATCGTCCGACACTTAATGGCCCGAGAGCACGCGAGATTAGTGGTTTTGGCCGAGTGCTATTTGGCTATGTGGCAGCACTAGGTTATATCGCGTGCTTATGAAAAATACCTCCCGCCATCCAAAAGCGGTGTGATATTGCATAAAACCACCTCCCTGCATAAAATGAAACTACCCTCATTTATTAATCCTGCACCCAAATTTAACCATTGTTGGTTAAAAACCAAAAAATCCCCCCTCCAATTGTCTCCTCCTGGCGGAAAGCCTCCTCTGACTACTTCACTGTGTATCCCGGAAAGCCCTATCATCCATTGATGTGCGATAAACCATCTAACCGCACTTGCACAATGTGAAAAATCACAGAATTTTTACAATATGAAATTCTTCCATTCCCTTACCTCTGTTTAAAATGAATAAATGAAAAGCCTTTTCCAAACAGAATTGAACCATCCACAGTACGGAATCCGTACATAGACATCTCAGTTAAATAAGCCATTGATTGCCTTCCGCGCAGACCTATGCTTTATTAATGATTTTTTTTTTTATTTTGCAGGTGATTAGTAGAACGGGAGTTTGGACAACAAAGGCTTTATTCAGAAGGAAAAGACAATTATCACAAAGCAAGAAGAAGAAGAAGGAAATCATTTACACAGAGGAGTAATGGTTAAAACAGAGGTAAATCCCATAAAGTAAAAAAGAAATATATATACAAAATCCCTTTTTTTACCTCTTACTTCACCAAACACTATTAATATAAATTTTTGGACTTTATATTAGTTTCTCTTGGCAAGCCTATACTACCTTTTCCCCTACAAAGTCAACCAATGGCCCACCCCGCACTGAGAATTAAATCCCCTTCATTTTTATTTGCCTTGAGATTCGTAAAAACAAATAAATGGTTAAAATTCCATATCATGCACTCGGCTCATCCAACACTTAACACTCAAAAATCACAAGAGATTAGTGGTTTTGCTAGCCCATCTTTAGCACTCAAAAATCACACGAGATTAGTGGTTTTCCCAGCCCATCTTTTTACTACGTGACAGCCCCACGTTATATCCCGTCCTATGAAAAAATACCACCTACCGCTCAAAAGTGGTGTGATAAACCATTGATTGTTTTGGTTTTAAATCTTATAAATGTTACAGGAATATAGGGTGGATTAAGTTCAAGTGAAATACAAAGATATGAGAACGCGGTAATATTAGCTACAGGTGAAATCATGCTTGAGGTAAAATTATATAGCTACAAGACTAAGGTTGTGGAATGAAATTCAAAGGTAAAATGATTTTATTGATAGATGAAATAAAATTCACAGATGCCATGAAAATAAAAGGGAAATTTTCATATGAAATTAATTTACAGGTGTGTGGTCAAATCAATTTACAGGCATGGTGAAATCAATTTACATGGGTAAAAACATATTGCAGGTAAAAGTAAAAGAGTAAAGTGAGAATACTCTTCCAACCATACAAATCAACACATGGTTTTGCAAAACCATTTATCAGAGAAAATAAAAGGGAAATTTTCACATGAAATTCATTTATAGGTGTGTGGTCAAATCAATTTACAGGCATGGTGAAATCAATTTACAGAGGTAAAAAAATATTGCAGGTAAAAGTAAAAGAGTAAAGTGAGAATACTCTTCCAACCATACAAATCAACACATGGTTTTGCAAAACCATCCAGGTATTCTACAAGGGTAAAAGAAATTTACATACAGATAAAATGAATTTACAAAGGAAGGAGTAATAGGAACAAAACTACACATGGTTTTGTAGAAATTTAATTATAAATTTCATTTAAAATATTTTGGAAATATTATTCAAATATATATATTATTATATATTTTCCAAAATACTTTGTGACACTAATGGATGATCAAAGGTAGTCACAGGATCGGCCATTAGTGAGGGAAGTCTCGGATTATCAAGTCAAAGGACCAGCAAGTAGTTGAGTGAATTACTAAGAAAAAGAGAGATACATCTGCTAGTTCATCTGCCAGCATAGCCACAAATTTGGGTCCACATCCTACCTACTCCCACTTCCACAGCAACAGCATTTGCACAACACATTCCACTAGAACTATTAATATGTAGTAATTAGAGATTTTTAGTTCATCTATAGTCTAAAAATGTCCTGTCTATTAGAGACAACATTTATTGTAAACAGTTTGTAAATTTTGTATAAATACTTATGTAATTTGCAAATAGTTTAAGGAACCCTTAATTGCTCCTTGGATCTGATTGAAAACCACTTCACCATCTAGCCTTAAGATCTGAATTTACTCAGCTACCCTTCCCTATAAACACTATCTGTAGAACTTGATCCAATCCTATTTTCTTGACATTTGACCCCATAGCCCAATGGTAAAAGACATCCCTCTATCCATCTAAGTCAGTGATCCCACCACCAAATCAAAATCAAAATCCAAGTACAATCATAACTAGCCTAAAATCAATTAACTAAACAAAGTTAAATAATAAAGAGAGAGCCCTCTCTGAGCGTTAGGAAGGCTAGATCCTAATCTCCAAAGTAAGTTTGTGGTTACCTCTATCATTTCTTTCACAACAACTCTAGAGAAATTTTGGAGTGATAACAGGGGCAACAGATAAAGAGATTAGAGTGAAGAAAGAAATAAAATCAAAGGTTGCAAGAAGCAGGAAGCAAAACTAAAGTCGCAGGATACAGAGAAGAAGTTGAAGGAAGAGTGGGAGCTGAGAAGGAGAGAAATGGAAGAGAAGCAGAAAAAGGAGGAAGAAGAAAGGCAAGGCTCGATGACAAAGTAAACAACACCCATACAGGTTGAGGAATCAAAACAACTGGTAGCTGAAGAAGAGGGCGAATAGATTCAGGATCGGGAGCTTGCTCAGCAGATTGAGCAACTAATTAAAGTGACAAACATGGAGTTGGTACAAGAGCCAAATAATGAAGACACTAACCTTATTCTATGAGCACCAGAGGTCATCTCTCAGTCTCCACCACCTCCAGTGTCAGAACCAATCCTGAGCGAGCAAGGAGAAGTTTTTCACCTTGATGATGATTCGGTTATGGATGTGTACAATCTATCATCTGACAAGTTGCAGAAGAATTTTATACAAGCACAGAGGAAGAACTTTCTAGATGATCACGCATCACCTGCATTCATGAAGGAAAGGGTGATAGTGTCAGATATCAAAAATCATCTAGCTTCCCTTGCCAATTCCACCTTGGCCTACACAAGAGCAATGAGCTCAAATGTTATGCTCATGTTGGTCGAGAATAAAGAAATGGAAAATAAATTGCAGGTTGTCAGGCAAGAGGCAGAATAAATCAGAGAAAAGAGCACAATTTCCGCAATGGAATAGATGAGGAAAGTAATACTCGTCGAAGTATCAACACTTGAGACTACCATGCAGAAGATCTATGATGGATTTGTCACCATGCATAAAGCAATTTTCCGTGTGCATGACTTACAACAACAGAGCAAAGGTTTTGTTCAAACTCTCCGAAACATACATGCTACCATCGCCCATGTGCAAGAGTGGACAATGTGGTACAAATGGGCCCCACTTCACTTGCCAAAGAAGATGAAGCCACAGGCAAAGATGGATAAAGCAAAGTTCAAGATGTTGATCTAGAACTATGAGTAGCTTGCCCCATTCGTCAGCAACATACTGACCTCATATGCATGGTTGTACAAGAGTTTGGGTGTCATGGTGAGAATGCATAGGATCCCATCAATTGGTTCCCTCACCGACGTGAGACCCAAGAACCAAGTCTGGCTAGAGATCGATGGGTAGATGTAGCAGCTAAGGCAAGAGGCTACCAAGGATGACTTGCAGTTGAGCACACATAACATGAAAAAGTGCATTGGTGGTCCTTTCATGGTTAACACCGTGTTTCACATGCTTTAGAACGAGTTGGATACACATTCCAAGACCATATACCCAGGTGCTATGGAGGCAATAGTTAGTTATCAGAAAGACACCATCAAGCAGTTTGGGGACATCGTCACACATTACCAATATTGGCATCAATACGTGACCAAGAAGCACCAAGTGGAGGTTTTCGAGTTGGGTTTTCTCCAAACTTTGAATTCATATTGTTTTGTCTTGTTAGGTTGTTTCTAGTCTATTTTGTCTCACATGGGTACATGTAAAAAACATAATAATATTTGTAAATATGTGTAAGTGAAATTTCAAGTGTCATTAGTGGAATTTGAAAGGTCATCATGTTATCTAATGAGTTATTTGAAAAAAATTTGAAGAGTCATGAGGGTAGTCAAAGAGTCACAAAGAGGAATGTCAAGGTTCACCCCACCCTTTGTTGTAAATAGAACCTCATAACCCATAGAACGTGATTTTTGGGAGCCAAGCTTTTAGTTAGGCTTAGGCTTAGAAAAGGCTTGGGAGTATTGTGACGATCCTTGGCTTCTCCACAACGCAGAGTGAATATACTTCTTTGGAGGAGCAGGTGTTCTTGATTGTAATGTTCCACTATTGGGGCTAGTGGTCGTCAATGCTGTATGTATGGATGGAACTTTCACTTATAATAATAATAAGAGAGTCAACATGCTTTCATGCATATGTTTTTATTCTAGTTGGAATATTCCTTATTGCTTTAGAAATGTATGTTGTTTAACTTACACATTTTCTTATGAACTATTTTGTATGCAATTGTACAAATCTTGTTGAATGTGTTTTGTTGGATTAACCTGTCACTTTAATTTTTGGACTATTCTATATTTTAGCTTGTGATGTCATTCCTCTCATGTGTTTCTTTCAAGATGCGTACTATTACAGGATTCTAAGGGGAAAACTTCATTTTCCCATCCATGTGTTAGAACCCCCATGCATCACAATTGACTCACTACAAGGTCACACACTTGCTCTCACCCAAAGTTATCATACTTACCTCTACACGCTACTATGGTCAAGGAATTACACTACCACCCACTGTTGGGACTCCTACTCCAAATTGTTTGAGGTTTAGTTGTGACTTCTTATCGGGGATATCCCCTAAATGTTGGCGGTTCATGCACCATCAACATTTTTGGCACTAGAAGGAGGGTCAGATGACAAGATGAGCCCTTAAGGTATGTTTTGAATTTCTACACATCTTTCATGACTTTTGTCCTACTCAAAACCTGAAATGTTTCTCTCATGCTGTTTATTTTGAAGCGTCGATGAGTTCAATGGAAATAATGGAACACCCATGTTCAGGCACATAGTTTCCTTTGCTAGTTTATGTAACAAGAATTATGTCCCCTCGGATGACATTCCCTATGGGTTATTCGCTTTCACGTTCGAAGGGTGCATCAAGAAATGGTGTCTCACATTGCCTGAAGCCTCTATACACTCATTCAATCACATGTTCAAAGAATTATGTTGTTCTTTCATTCTTTATGATCGTAAAGCACTCAATCCAAAAAAAAAAAAAATGTGAAAACACCTGACGAATCTCTTGAGCACTTTCACGATCATTTTCTTCATTACTGTTATGAATTTCCTGAAGATGAAGTTGACTAGAAAATTTTGGAGGGAATATTTCAATATCTTGCTCACATCTCTAAGAATTTGCACAAGTTAGAATCTTTGAGTCTCTCCCAACATACCTCAGTGTTAGAGCTTCAAAATATGAGATGGACAAGGTTGTTGTCCCGAGAGACCCTTCTTCCCCTTCTCATCAAACAATTCTAGCTATGCAGGATGAGGTGGGGGAAGTTATAAATCCACCTATTGATCTGTCACCATCTCCTCCTACCCCACCTGCTCAGGATGTCTACGCAGATTTGGATTGTAAGCCTGATGGTTATCATGTGGTCTCATATCCTTAACCTCTATCTGTTGGTTCCTTTGATCCTCCGTATTTTGGTGTGTTGTGTTCATCCATTATAGATTCCACATGTGATGCTCACGAGGATCAATTTTTGGACGGAGTTGGTTTTGGACATCCAACCTGCATTATTATTTTTGACAAGTATGTGTGGGAGTCTGAATAATCTGCGATGAAGGATGACATCCTTCTGTCCACACCTCGTCTTCTCTATCCTGACATATTCCATGATTCTTCCATTTCTCTTCCATCTTGTGAAAATTCATTTCTGGATGTTTCCACTTCTGATCATTCACATAACACGTGGGATATCAGTCTTTTGTTTGATTGCGGAGAGGACAAATCTTTCTTCCCAGATCAAACCAATCTCTCATATTACATTTCCAAAAACATAGAGGGTGAAAATTCTTGTTTTTCATCACCCCTCTTTATGGTTAGTCAGATCATGAGTATGCCATTTTCCATACTGAATTTTCTGATCATGGTTGTCATGATCTTTTCACTCGTTCATTCGATCATGATTAAGATTTTCTTGTTGTTGATCTTTCTAAGCCACTGATCTTTGATGATCCATCTCCTGATGAGTTGGAAACTCCTCAAGCTGTCGAGGCACTTCAGCCCGAGATGATGGTTATGTCAGGTTCTCGTAGCCTTGAAGCTAGTCCCACTTGCGATCAGAAATCTGTTGAATATGTCTAGCCTCCTCATCACTCTTTTGTTCACATTGAAGATCAATATATTTCATAGTTTTCGCATCCTCTATCAAAATCACAAGATCCTATTGTCCATGCCTTTGAGGAGTCATATGTAGCAAGCACGGTTGTGAAACACAAGTTTTCTTCTTGCTTTATGTTTGCTTGTCTTTCAAGATCGAAGGTGTGTACATGCTTGTCTTTCACGCGCAATGTAACAGGACATCGTCATATTACGTCCACATAGTGTCTTTCATGTGCTTTCCATTTTTACTTTTTTGTGGATGCATTCAAGCTTTGAACATATTGGTTTTTGTTGTTTTATCTTTCTTGTCTGTTGGTATGCTTGCATATCTTTTTTATCAATCATGTTGTTCCCTACATGGGCCAAACAATGTGCCAGTGGTTGCATTGGAAGTATCACTTCATGTAAGTTAGCTTATGCTCTGCTTAGGTTAGGAGCAGCAGTAGTGTTTTGTTTTTCTTGTTTGTTTTCTGGATTTACTTACTTTGTTTTGCTTTATCTTGCTTCTTTCCTTTGTTTGTTTTCTTTTGCATCCGTAGGTTAGTTCCTCATGAAACTTCGTTTAGCTTCGTAGACAAGCAAGGTGAAATCCAAGAGTAACTTGTACAACTATCAACACTTGGTTATATGTCTATTCCCTCTGTTTATGTTAATTTTGAATTTCTTCTAGTCGATGATACCCTGATGGAAAATATGTTCCTTTCAGAGACAATCATGGTGAAATCATGATGATTGCACTCTTAACTAACACTGTTAGGTCCCTATACTACTAGTGTAGCCCATTATTGTTATTAGCACAACCCCCTTATTATATTTTTGTGCCGATGTAGTCCCCATATTGTTATTATTGTGCCCTATAGAAGCCTACTATTGTTATTATTATGCCCTTACATTATTATTGTTATGTCGGCTCTCATTATATTATGACCCCTTGGACTCCTATATATAAAAAGGAGGTCTTATCATTTGTATCATCAAAGAATTGTTCATTTTTGTAATGTAAAGGAGGTTGCCCCCCTCAAAGAGGCTTATTTCTAAGGATTTGATCTATCTTTTCTATCTTTTTGTGAGCTAGTTTCATAACATTTGGTATCAGAGCTTTGGATTCTAGGGTTTCGCTGCTCCAAACAGGTCATCGTGGCATTTTCGCTATAACTAATTTTCTGCGACGTTTTAGAGGCTAAAAAAAACCCATTTGAGGTGAAATCTCGTTGAACCTCAGGTCTGAATTTCAGATCTAGTCTCGCTATACTTCAGATATATGATCTACGTAAGTTAGGGTCTTTGTAAGCTCTTGAATTTCATCTCAAATAGGTCATCGTGGAATTTTCGCTATAACCTTTTTGCTATGAAGTTTCAGAAGCTAAAGAAAAAAACCCATTTGAGAAAAAATCAGTCTGAACCTCAGGTCTAAATTTTAGATCTTGTCTCGCTATATTTTCAGATATATGATCTGAGAAAGTTACGGTTTTTGCATACTCCCAAATTACATCTTAAACACGTGACCTTGGAAAAATTGTCATAACATTCTCTCTGAGCATCAAATTGAAATTTTGTAAGAAGTTACAGAAAGAGGACAGATTGTATTTTGTTTGGGTATAATTTTTAGAACCTAAGGTTGAAATAGTGACACGTAGAACATCGTACAAGTTCACTCTACTGAACTAGTCTATAATTAGGTCATTGCGGGAGACTGGGAATAAATCTTTGTTTAGGAATCCCATTGCGATCAGACTTGTGGAGTTAGAAAGAGGACACAGAGGGCTATTACAAGCCAAAATTTTAGAACTTAAAGATCTAAAAGTACAAATTTGCAATCGTTTCAAGATTGAGTTCCTAAAATCAAGAAAAAGCGAGATGAGGAAGTTTGATGGCAAGGATCCAGTAAATTGGATACTACATATGAAGAAATATTTTGATCTACATGGTGTACCACTGTTACAAAAGGTACATATTGCATCTAATTATTTAGAACCGAATCAATTTTTATGGTATAAAGGGCTTTTTTCTCTTAAACCACTTGTTACATGGTCAATTTTCACGGAGGAAATGATAGCACATTTTGAGGATACAAAGAGAAACACCTTCTTTAGCCAATTGATAAATCTCAAACAAAAGGGTTCAATGGCAGAGCACATTGATGACTTTCAAAATTTGAATATAAGGGTAAATGACATTCCAGAGAAGAAAATGTTAGATGTTTTCATAGGGACTTTAAAGGATAAAATTCAACACGAGGTTCGTCTTTGGGAACCTAGTTCATTGGAGAAGGCATTCAAGTTGGCAAGAAAAATTGAAAGTGAAATTATGGAAACAAGGAATCCCACCACTCACAACTATAATTATGGAAGTGTTTTTTCTCCCAACTTTCCACAACCTACAAGGCTTACACCACAACAATTGGAAGAAGAAAAAAAAAGAGGGCTTTTTTACAATTGTGTTAGCAAATACACTAAAGGTC
Source organism: Pinus taeda (assembly GCA_000404065.3). NCBI lineage: Eukaryota > Viridiplantae > Streptophyta > Pinopsida > Pinales > Pinaceae > Pinus > Pinus taeda. The sequence continues at coordinate 25,685 of APFE031742808.1, forward strand.
ATAAGTGTGCTTAGAAGAAATTATTTTACATAGATTATGAAGAAGAAGAAGAAATGAATCCGATCATATCTTGTAAAGCATTGGAAAGAATTACCACGCCTTAAACTCTCAAGATAGAAGGACAGATTAAGAAGAAAAAGGTTCAAGAAGTGAAAGATCACATTGAGAAAGAGGAAATGAATCCGACCATATCTTGTAATGCATTGGCCAGAATTACCACTCCTCAAACTATCAATATAGAAGGACATATCAAGAAGAAAAATGTTCAAGAAGAAAAAGATCACATCGAGCATCAAGAAATGAATCCGACCATATCTTGTAATGCATTGGAAGAAATTACCACTCCTCAAACTATCAAGATAGAAGGACATATCAAGAAGAAAAAGGTAATAGTGTTGATTGATTTGGGCAGTACCCATAATTTTATTCATTGTAAGATAGCCAAGGAATTGAATTGCTTCCTATATCCAGCACCAGAGTGTCAAGTGATGGTTGCAAGTGGAGGAACCATAAATTGCTCTGGAAAGTGCCATAATATCAAATTATCCATGGGAGAATATGTATTGAATAGCCCAATGCTTTCAATTCCAATGGGTGGTTTTGATGTTTTACTAGGAGTCCAATGGCTACAATCTTTGGGTACGATAACTTTTAATTTCAAGAACTTTTCTTGAATTTTTTTTGGGAAGGAAAGGAAGTTGAACTGAGGGGTATCGAAGAGAAACCAAGAAAGATAATCAACTCTAATAGCATGACAAATCTTCTAAATAAAGAAGAACGGGGCGTAATTGCACAATTATGTTCACTAGAGGATCCCACATCAAAATCATGTATTTCACCAGATCTCCAAAATGTTTTGGACAATCATTCCAAGGTATTTGAGACTACCAAAGGCCTCCCACCTATTTGTAATCATGATCATGCTATTCATTTGATTCCAGGAAGTGTTCCTCCAAACATCAGGCCTTACAGATATCTGTATGCCCAAAGGAGTGGGATCTCATTCAAAAGTTGCAGAAGGTTCGAGTTCAAACAGTATTGCGAGAACTTGACAAGGAAGTAAAAATCATATTGGAACCTAAAGCAGTCACAGAACCGAGAAATCGACAACTACAAAATAGATCAATTTCATAGTATCTCATCAAGTGAAAGAACTTACCCACTGAAGATTCCACATGGGAGGACAAGAATTTATCCAAAAGCATCAAGAACTACTCAAGCATTGAGGACAACACTTTTTGAAGGAGAGGGGCATGGTAGGTCCCTATACTACTAGTGTAACCCATTATTGTTATTAGTAAAACCCCCTCATTATCTTGTTGTGCCCATGTAGTCCCAATATTGTTATTATTGTGCCCCATAGAAGCCCACTATTGAAGCCCACTATTGTTATTATTATGCCCTTATATTATTATTGTTATGTCGGCTCTAATTATATTATGACCTTTTAGAATCCTATATATAGAAAGGAGGTCTTGTCATTTGTATCATCGAAGAATTGTTCATTTGTGTAATGTAAAGGAGGTTGCCCCCTCGAAGAGGCTTATTTCTAAGGCATTGATCTATCTTTTCTATCTTTTTGTGAGCTGGTTTCATAACAAGCACTGCCTACTCTAGTTGGTTTTCTATATTCAGTTAACCCTTGTCAACTCAGTCAAATAGAGTAAGGAGAGGGGGAAAACCTTAACAAGCATGTCAGAGGTAAATATAAATATCCTTCTCTGAAAGGAAAACCTCTTCTACTCTCAATAAGTCAGGATCCCTCTTTCGCCTCATGAAAGAAATAAGTGCCTATGCACAGTTCTTTGAAAAATCAAAAATGAAAAAAAAAATAGTAAAAAATAATGGCGAAAGAAGAGAAAGGCTTCATACGCAAAGAGGTGAAGCAATTAACTTCGTCGTGGTATTGTCCAGGCTCGTTGTGATCTAGGTGGATATTGGTTTCTACCCGCCTATTCCATTTAGACCTCCAGCCAATTTCATGTGTTTCCTTGTTTATTCTATCATTTACTATTTTTAGAAAATTTTCAGGTCCTAAACTTCCAGACCAATTTTGACCCCCTAAAAGGTGTTTTTTTTAGGTCTGCAACAAGCCCATGACCATAAGTAGTGGTCTACCACAAATTTTGTAGTACTCATAGAGACATTTACAACAAGGTATTGTATGTGCCAAATGGAGATAATATGACCAAGTTATGACCCCGAGAACTTGGCTACCCAACTAACCCCAGCAGGGCCCACAAACTCTTGGTGTTCCATATCCTAGGGTTTGGGTTTTGGTTGTTTAGAGTTTTCCCTTGTTGTTTAATAATAAATAAGCCCTTGAGCCTCAATGTAACATAGTTCAGAGGCATGTATCTACCACATCTCTTCTCAGAGATAATCTACCATCGCCCGAGCTAGTTTATTTCCATTCAATATTATACATTCATGAAATGAAGTGTTATTTCTGTTGCATCTTTGTATTTATGGTTATATCTGTAATTTGTTTTGTTCTTGTTTAAGTTTGGATTAGTGGTATCAGAACGGTCTGCTCTTTCTCTGTTTTTCTTTGCATGTCACCAACGAGGTCGGGGTATAAGGAGTTAGGGCTCAATCTGGTTGAACCTTTGCAAGACCAACCTCACAAACCCCGATGGGCTCCTATGGCGGAAGAAAATAAAGATGAGGGGGCAGGATATCCTATCAAAATATTGCTCGAGGAAGCCATCAAGAGACAGAGGAACACGATGATGGATAAATTTTCCCAGATCCTTCGACAACTACCCACAGGTGACGATCTTTATCCAGCAGCCACTCTGGAGGTGCCACTCCTTTTAAGGTACAAGTTAACTTTGACATTTCCATATTTGAGGGTCAAATACATGTAGATCTCATAGATAAATGGTTGAATGTATTGGAAGGATATTTTTAGTTCAAGGCATTTCCAATCGAGAAAATATTACTTTTTCACTTCTCAAAGCCACTCCACATGTCAAGGATTGGTGGGAAACCTACTATGAACAAAAGGACAAGAGGGAATCCCGAATATTTTCAACCGCACCCACTTGGGATTCTTCTCGAGACGCCATCAAGAAACAATATTACCCTGTCAGGAGCTATGAAGATAAATACATAAAGTGGAGCATGCTATGGCAGGGAAGGGACCAAGATGAGTCATAGTTCACAAATGTTTTCCATACCCTCCACACAAAATTGGGTATCGAGGATTCTAAGCAGCATTTGGTACTCAAGTACCGTGGCTACCTGTACAAGTACATCCAAGATGAGATGGAGTTCCTGGAAATCATATCGCTTGACACGAGATACTGATACGTTGTCAATATTGATTTAAATGGAAGAAGCGAGCATTTGGATTTGGGAATCCGAAGCAAGGAAAAGGCACCCCCAAATCACAGAGAAAAGGCCAAAGCCAAGGTGAGGAGACCCAGGACAACCCGCCAAAGCCACAAGAAAATAACAAGACCCCAAAGACAAATAAGGACACAAGAAAATGGTGTAAGTTCCATAAGAGCTCCACTCACAACACAAGTAAGTGCTTAGCAAAACAGTCACTGGTGACTACGCTGAAGGTTTCTAAATTAGACACATGTTCCCACTTTGAGTTAGAACCTAACAATGGGAATTGTAAAGGGAAACAAATCATTGACGTTGAGCCCAATGCCACCGTGGCCACCACCAAGATCCATAAGAATTATCCTGAAGATCCAGAGGAGGGGGAACACCTCTTCCACTTACATATGTGAGTGAAATTTTCTCTGCTGCATTTCATTGTCGATGGCAAGAGCCAAAAGAACCTCATTTCAGCAGAGGTCATGAAGTGGTTGGGCCTACCAATGACAACACATCTGTAGTCATACACCATTAGGTGGTGTCATCAAGGACGAGATCTCTGCTTCAGCCAGTAGTGTCACCTTCCCTAAAGCATCAAGCCCTTCATGGATGAGGTATTGTGTGATGTTTTTCCTCTTGGACTTTGTGATGTATTATTAGGAAAACCATACTTGTGGAAGCGACATGTTGTATATGAGTCTAGACCTCGCTCTGTGATTATTACTTTGGGAAATAAGTTGTACAACATACCAAAGGTAGATTCTCCCACCACCATATTTCTTATCACCGCAAAGAAATGCAGTAAGATCATTTCCAAAACTAGGAAATTTGTTTTCTTTATGATTCGCCCTCACAGAAAGAAAAAGGTTATGGCCATGGCTTCTAGACAGGGCTCGTCTGCACAACATTAGCAAATGGAAAAGGTCATGGAGGAGTACATGGACATTTTTGCCTCACCTACAGGGGAACCTCTTCATTGTTAGCTCAAGCAATCCATCGATCTGACCTCAAGTGCACCACAATCGAGTTGCTGGAAACTTCAAGCTATAGAAAATAGTGGTAGTATTGCATAAGTATTTTTATTATCCGAACCTTCGTCAGGATGTTGGGAGGTACATTCCAATCTTGCACTACCTACGCCATTTCCAAACCAACCATCAAGAAGTAAGGCCTATATACTCTTCTTCCTACTCCTATTTTAACTTGGGAATCCATCTCCATGGATTACATGTTGGACCTTCCTTCTTCTAAGCACAACAACGGCTGTGTTTTCGTGGTTGTCGACAAATTATCTAAGATGGCCATTATGGCACCTTGCAAGAACAGTGTCACTGCATAGACCACTGTTAAACTCTTCTTTGAGTGAGTGTGGGTACACTTTACGATTCCACAGTCCATTATATCAGATCGGGACAGCATATTCCTGAGTGAATTTTGGTCAAGTCTTTGGTAGATGCTAGATACCAAACTTACTAAGTCCACGGCTTTCCATCCCCAAAATGATGGCAAAACATAGGTCATCAACAGGATGATCGTACACATTCTTCACATGTATAACTTGAAGCATCTATGCACATGGGATGAAATCCTCCCCTATGTCCAACAAAACTACAACATAGCTCTCCATAGCTCAATCGGCCATAGCCCCTTTATAGGGCTAGGATTTCGGCCATTATGTCCCATTGATGTGGCCATACCATTTGCAGCTACTCAGGCAGATTCAGCTCACGTCCAGTCTAAAGCCGACAGGGTTAAAAACTTCACTTAGCACATTCAACACATCTTCCAGTAGGTCCATGATATATTGGACAGAGCCAATGCTAAGTACAAGTAGCGCCATGATCAACATCAGGTTCTGTACAAGTTCTAGGTGGGCGACAAAGTTTGGCTACAGTTGTAGAAGGAGCGCCTCCCTGGAGCCCACCGCAAGCTTTTCCTGCTCCGATATGGGCCATGCACCATCACTAAGGATGTGGGGGGAAATTCCTTCGAGCTTAGCATTCCACCGTTCCTTGGTTTGCACCCAATGTTCAATGTACATTGCCTTCGTTCATACTTTCCACCATTGTTGGACACATCTGACATTGCAAAACAACTCACACCAACATAGTTGAACCCAGACTGTATGGAACAGGCCACAATTGATCATATCATGGATACACAGATCAATAACACTCTCCAACAAAGGATTCAACTATATTGAGTTGTCAAAGCAGGGCAAGTGGTTCACCAAGGACCAAGTTCAACAGAATTTACTCACCTCATGGAGGCTCTGCATGCAATGGGGACCATTTCTTCCTAAGGAGGGAGTACTAATCCAGGTGGACATTAGTGTCCACCCGCCTATTCGACATAGACCTGTAGTCAGTTTCATCTATTTCCTTGTTTATTTCAGCATTTAATATTTTTAGCAGTTTTTTGGGTCCTGAACTTTTGGAGCAGTTTTGACCCCCTAAACGGCATTTTTTGAAGGTCTACAACAATCCCAAATCCATTTACAGTGCCATTTGCAAATATTTTAGTACTCAGAGATACCTTTCCAACAAGGTATCATATGCACCAAATAGAGATAATATGACCAAGTTACAACCCTGGGAAGTTGGCTGCCCAACTAACCCCAATGGGGCCCACAAACTCTTGGAATTCCATCTCCCAAGGTTAGGTTTTTTGTTTTTTAGGGTTTCTCCTTATTTTTCAATAATAAATAGGCCCTTAAGCCTCATTGTAACATAGTTCAGAAGCATGTAGCCTCCACATCTCTTCTCAAAGATAAGCTACCATCGCCTGAGCTAGTTTATTTCCATTCTATTTGTAAGTATATTTTAGTATTCTGACATTAATGAAATGAAGTGTTATTTCTATTGCATCTCTATATTTATGCTTATATCTGTAATTTTTTGTGTTCATGTTTAAGTTCGAATCACGCTGGCAGCGAAGCAATGCTTGTGTTCCTTAAGTGACTCTGTCGGGGTACTGTCCAAGCTTGCTGGTAGCAAAGCAACACCAAAGATGAAACTAAAACTCTGACAGTCTATATTACTTGTGCATTTATATACCCCTCATCCCCAATCGAAACAACTCAGTTTGACTTGGCTTGGTATGTGCGTTGTGGAAAAAGAGAATGGTTGGTGCTACATCTTTAACTTGGATTGGTGAAGAAGATATGACAATCGAAGAACTAAACAATACTTCCAGAAGATTTAGACTCTCTTTACACGAGACAAGCTCCATACAAAGAGATGGAGTTCTACTAGTGTGTTACCAATGTTGTAGCAGCTACAAACACCCTCCAAAAATTTTCCCCTGCTTCGTTTTGGAGCATCCCTTCTAATCACAACATCCCATCTTGCACTGATCCAGGTACTTGTGCTTTGATTGAGCCTCATCCTTTGCATCATGCCTTGTGTTTTCTTACTTGATTTATTGTCCAACCCACAAGTCGATCCCTTGACTCGGTTTCCACCCAGTTCCAGGCTTGCCTTAGAGAAATGTGCAATCCTTGAGGGAAACCAACCTGTCTCTCAGGAATTGCACAGTCCAAGCTGACAGTGAGCCTTGAGCTCAAGAATTGTGTAGTGCTAGTTGCTATCCAGCCTTTAGCTAGGAAATTGCACAGAGCATGAGAGGCAGCCTAGAGCCACTCAACCCAGAAATTGCGTAGAAGCCTCTTACTCAGAAGCTGCTCAATGCATGAGCCAATGAGTTGCCTAATCCTCCCCAGAACTGCGTAATCTCTCCTGGCAATGCATGGCAACTTTTCTCAAAAAAAGAAAAAAATAAAAAAAGCGAAAAGAATCCCTAAAAATAAGGATCTATTTTTAGCAGTCCAAAGGAGGCACTTGATTTATTTTGGAACCTATTGTCAAGTGTCGCTTTTTCCATGATTTTTGGACTTTGCATCATAAACCCTAAATGGACCAAATTTATTTAAGTGATGCTACTAGAGCTCATTTTCACATTCGATATTGGAGCTCTAGAATTATAAAGGAGATCAAGGAACCTTAAGTGTGAGCATCGTTGCTTTTCCGGGTAAATCTGGCTCTTTTAGTCTTTTGCCGCTTTTTTGGTCACTTTTGCTTGTCTAGTTTGTGAAAGTGTTATCTCACTTATTTTGTTGAACGACTATTGGCACTTTAACTTGTTTTAGCTTGTAGAAGTGTTGTTTCAAGTTTTGCATTTCATTTCCCAAGTGTCACATGCATTACCCTGTTTTTGCACTAACTGGCGCCATTGCTACGACTATCTTCACATGCTTCATTTTCCTTCGGTTTGATTGATTCCTACACTTGTTTCACTTACATGCATCATCACTTAGTCATATCTGCACCCATCATCACACCATCCTTCAGATCTTCTTGATTTCAAACTCTCCTTGGGCAGTTATGGGCTCCCTTTTCTCGGATCTCACTTTCTCTTACATGCAATGTGCATTCTGGGAGCTCAAGACCTCTGCATTCGATTCTAGAATTGCATAGAGACTGCCCTCGCCTAGCTCCATCTGTGCACTGCACAATTCCAAGAACCAACCTCCCAGTCTTTGCCACTAGGACTGCGCAATGCGTAGTCTATCCTAGACTATACCTAGACTGAACTGCACATTGCGCAGTTCCAGTCAGCAAGCCTCCCCTACTGAATGCTAGGACTGGGCAATGTGTAGTTCGAGAGGGAAGCTAGTCACCTCTGTGAACCAAAATTGCACAGTATGTCCCTTCATGAGCCCAGTTTGTTTCTTGGTCTTGTCTTGAAGTTGCTTTTGGTTTTAAGCTAACATTTTCCTACAATGAGTGTACTCCCTATCTCCAGGTACATCAGTTGTTGAGAATCTCTCTAGCAGTTATGGTTATCATGGCCTCCAAGACATTTGCATCAAAGTAAATTGTCAAGAGCAGTATTGGGGAAGCAATTGAGCAGATGTCAGTTAATCTACCAATTTATGCAAACACTCAGATGTTCTTTGAGAAGGGCACAAAGTTGACATGGAAGAAAATCAAGGATACTTTTGGAGAGGACTTCAAGGAAGACTTAAATGACCGAAAGGTATATATTAGTATCTAGAAGTCAGGTTTATACAAGGTTGCATGCAGGTACCCTGCCTTCCCAAGTGCGGACATTATCAGCTAGATTGACTCACACGTAGGTCCAAAGACTATGACATTGAGTAGTGCCAGCAGGATAGAGCTTGCCACCTTTAGGGCGAAGAAATTTCATTAGATCTATCATTTACCTCAGTCGGCAAGGTGCATGGACAATTTTTTTCTATGCCATCCATAGCCAGGTGAACACGAGATATATAGTTAAGCACTTGGTGAAAGAGTCGTCAAAGTTCAGACAGACACCCAACCATGTTTACAAGAAAAATTCTCTCAGGAAGGTCTACCAATACTTGATCATCTTTGCATGCCAAATATACGGTCAAGACGGCACAAAGACCTTTCCTGAAGGTTGTGTAGCTGTATTGGACCAGTTGGTGAGTGATGGAAGGCCATTCAACTAGTCGGACTTGTTGGCTCATCATTTGAAAATCCATGTGACTAATGCCCGGAATCCACCCAAGGATGAGAAAGCTATATTCTACATGTCTTCATACTTACTGGATGCAATCTATGACCAGCAATAGTTTCCTGGCATGAGCTGGACATGGACATCGAAAGAGACTATCGTCAACATTTATTGCAATTTTCTTTTCGAATGCATCTACCAAGAAGTAATGGCAAGGCTGACTTGCCATTTCATCATCACGTTGTATAAGCTTATCTTTGAGAATAATCGACCTTGCATGTCCCGAGAAGCAATGGAGGTGATACTTAACATTGTCGATTGGTATGCCTCACCCGATGGCACCTTCATCAAAGTGTTTGGCGGAGAGAAGCCTCCACATGTTCTACCAAGGTATGCCACGGACAAGGTGGTCATGCAAGAGGTCTCATATCACCTCTCCACAGGGTTATCAACAGGACTGCATAGGAAGAAGAAAGTGCCATGGCCATGTCTTCCTTTATTGATCGGATTATACGAGATTAAGAGATTGAAAGATGCAGATGTCGAAGCTAAGGAGATATTGAAGTTCAAGTTTGGCACCAAAGACTTTAATCCATATGATCCCCATGGTATTTGAAAAAACTACAATGCGATGGTGTACTATCCATGGATCCATGGGACATTTCAATGGCACAAGGAGGACCCTTGGAGGTACTATTACAATGACTCCAAGATCCACGAGTTGGTCGGTATAGCCACAACTTGGAAGGTTGCTCTACAGGAAGCAGCAACACAGGAAGCAACAACAACAACAACAATAAGCAGCAATCCAACACAGGACAAGGGTAAGAGTAAGATTGTCGAAAACCCATAGGTAGAGCAAAGCTACAAGATGAGAGTAGATCCTATCATGGAGAAAGAAGCTTTGGCAGCAGAGGAAAATAGGGAAAAATGGATAAAGAGAGCAAAGAAAAGAAAAAGTTGCAGGAAGTAGAACTAAAGTTGCAGGAAATGGAGAAGAAGTTGAAGGAAGAGCAGGAGTTGAGAAGGAGAGAAAGGGAAGAGAAGTAGAAATAGGAGGAAGAAGAAAGGAAAGGTGCAACGATAGAACAAACAATGCCCATATAGGTTGAGGAATCAAAATAGTCAGAAACAGAAGAAGAGGGTGAACAGATGCAAGATTGGGAGCTTGCTCAATAGATTAAGCAACTGATTGAAGTGACAGACATGGAGTTGAGGCAGGAGCCATAGAATGAATAAAATTACCTTATGCCACGACACCAGAGGTCATCTTTCAGTCTCCACCACCTCTAATGTCAAAACTTGTCCTGAGCGAGTAAGGAAGAGTTATTCTCCTTGAAGAGATCTGGTTATGGATGTGTACAATCTATCATTTGACGAGTTACAAAATAAGATTGTACAGGTGCGAAGGAAGAACTTTCTAGATGATCACACGTCACCTAAATTCATGAAGGAAAGGGTGATAGTTTCAGATATCAGAAAGCATTCAGTTACCCTTTTCAATGTTGTTAGAAAATTATATACTACAGAGCAATGGAACACATAAAATATTGCAGAAATATAAACACAGAAAACGCTTAAAACAAGAGAGACACAGATATACGTGGTTCACCCAATTTGGGCTACGTACACGGAGAAATAGCCAGTCCTTCCTTTTATATTATCCAGCAAACTAAAGAGATACAACCTACAGCAGATTCGTTGTAATTCCCTCTTCTCTCTCGCTCAATATCCTCTCTCTTCTCGATCAGAATATAGATCTACCTAGACACAATACAATTCCCTCATATATAGTGAGGGGTTTCCTTCTAAGGGAAAAAACCCTAAATTAAACATAACTTCTACCGTCAGATCTCCGCCTAATGAACAACCCAAATTGACTACGAAATTACAACATTTTACAAGGAAATTTTACATCTATTTTTAGCTTTGGGGGCACTTCCCCTTATCCCCCCACTAGGGTGGGACTCCCATAGGTCACAGTTGCCCCCCTAAACCCCCCCTATAGTGTATATTTTATGGGCGACTTTTCCACCCCATTAAGAATTGGGGTCCAATGCAGCGAGACCTTTGAATACAAAAGATAATCAGGCTCCACACCCAACAATCTCCCACTTCGAGACTAATTATAGCAACTCCACTGTTGCTTCATTTGTTGTACAATGAATCCACTTTAGACCTGGTTGTTTCTCATATTCTTCATCATGCTTGAAGACCAATTAAAACTGAGCAGACTCTCATTTTCTCCCTATTTACAAATTGTGTTAACATATCTACAAGATTCTGGTTAGTGTGTATATTTTCCATATTCGACTGCCCATCTTCCAATGCTGACCATATGAAATGGTACTTGAGCTATATATGTTTAGTCTTGGAATGAAATGCAGAGTTCTTTGCAAGATGTATGACACTCTGGCTATCACTGTATAACCTACCCAACTCCTGCTTCTTACCCAATTCATCCAGAAACCTTTATAACCAAATCATTTCTTTACTAGCCTCTATAGCAACAACATACTCTGCTTCTACTGTTGAGAGTGCAACAACACTTTACAGCTTTGAGACCCAAGTGACAGTTGTTCCACCTACAGTAAACACATACCATGTGGTGCTCCTCCTGTTATCTCTATCACCTACCATATCTGCATCAACATATCCTCGTAGAGCAATGTTTGAACCACTAAAGCATAATGTTTGATTTCCTCTCAAATACCTGAGAATCCACTTCACCACCATCCAATGTTCTTTTCCTGGATTGTTCATGTACCTGCTTACAAATCCCACTGCATGTGCAATATCAGGCCTTGTGCAGAACATTGCATACATTAAGCTTCCAACTGCTGATGCATATGGAACTTTAGACATATGAGCCATTTCCTCCTGAGTCTTGGGATACTCCTCCTTACTTAATTTGAAATGGCTAGCCAAAGATATACTAACTATTTTTGCATTTCGCATATTAAACCTTTTCAACACCTTTTCTATGTACTCACTTTGAGACAATGTTAATTTGTGATTCTTCCTATCTCTAGTTATTCTCATACCAAGGATTTGTTTTGCAGCACCCAAATTCTTCATTGCAAATGAGTCTGCCAATTTTATTTTGAGCACATGTATTTCCTTCATGTTAGAATCTGCAACAAGCATGTCATCTACATACAATAACAATATAATATAACTGCCATCATTTTGCCTTTTGAAATAAACACAATGATCAGAGTGACATCTAGTATAACCTTGTTTAGACATAAACCTATCAAATTTTAGATACCACTGCCTTGGATCCTGTTTTAAGCCATACAAGCTCTTCTTCAACCTACACACTAGTTTCTCCTTCCCTTTTACCTCATATCCTTGTGGTTGCTACATATATATCTCTTCCTCCAAATCTCCATGGAGAAAGGTTGTCTTTACATCTAACTGCTCAAGATGCAATTCTTCAGCTGCTATTAGACTTAAAATAGTTCTGATTGAAGTCATTTTAACAACAGGAGAAAATATCTCATCAAAGTCTATACAATTTTTCTATGCAAACCCTTTCACCACAAGTCTAGCTTTATACCTTTTTCTACGTCCATCTTCTTCCTTCAACTTGTAAACCCATTTATTCTGCAATGTTGTTTTACCTACAGGAAACCTGACTAAGTCCCAAGTCTTGTTATGTGCTAAGGAATCCATCTCTTCTTTCATGGCTTGCTCCCACTTCTTCCCGGTTTTTACCTGCACTGCTTCTTCATAACATTCTGGTTCACCAGAATTAGTCAACAGTACATAGTATAATGAAGGAGAGTATCGTTTAGGGGGTCTACTTATCTGAGTAGATCTTCTAACACCACTTTCAAGTGTTTGAGGTGCTTGTTGATGTTGTGGTTGTTGTTCTGGCCATTGATCATTATGATTTTCAAGCACCATCACTTTTTCTATGATCTCATCAAGCACTTTGTATTCTCTGTTTTGTTTTTCTTGTTTCTTTTCCTGTCGATGATCCTTATACAAAACCTTTTCATTGAATATGACATCTCTGCTCATAATGATTTTTTGTTTTTCATAATCATAAAAGTGATAACCAAAATCATTAACACCATATCCAATAAAATTACATTTATTTGATTTTGCCTCAAGCTTTGTTCTATTTTCTTTATTAATGTGGACAAAGGCTTCACAACCAAAAGTTTTTAAAAATGAGTAGTTTGCCTTTTTACCTGTCCATGCCTCCTCTGGAATGCCACCATCCAAGGAACTTGAAGGCCCTCTATTTATTAGATAAACATCAGTATCTACAGCATCTGCCCAAAATTGTAAAGGCAATCCTACATGCACTCTCATGCACCTTGAATGCTCCATGATTAACCTATTCATCCTTTCTGACACACCATTTTCTTGTGGTGTTCCTGGAACTGTCTTCTCTCTGTGAACTTCGGTCTCTAAATAGTACCTATCAAACTATTTGCTGCAATATTCACCTCCATTATCTGATCTGAGACACTTCAACCTTTTTCCTGTCTCATTTTCAACCAAATATTTCCATTTCTTGAAAGTATCAAATACATCAGATTTATTTCGAATACAATAAATCCAAGTTTTTCTAGTTGCATCATCAATAAAGGTAACATACTAATGAGAGCCACCAAGAGATGATACCTGAGCAGGTCGCCATACATATGTATGCACAAGCTCTAATTTTTCACTCTTCTTTTCTTTCCGAACTCTGAGGAATCTGACTCTCTTCTGTTTTCCATAAACACAATTCTCACATAATTTTAAATCAACATGCTTTAAACCTGGCAACAAATTTCTTGAGTGAAGAATTTGCATCCCCTTCTCACTCATGTGCGTGAGCCTGTGATGCCATAATGTCATATCTTCTCCTATAGAGGTTAAAGCATTAACAAAAATAGAAATACCATTGCATAAATACAATGTACCAACATTTTCTCCTTTTGCTATTGCCAAGGATCCTTTAGTGACCTTCCGGGTTTTATCTATAAAAGTAGTCACACAGCCTTCACCTCCCAACTGCCCTGTTGAAATAAGATTTGTCTTCAGATCTGGAACATGCCTTAGCTCCTTCAATAGCCATTGATTTCCATTCTGTTGTTTTATGAAAACTATACCCATTCCAGTGACTTTACAGGGTTTATCATCACCCAATCGAACCTATCCAAAATCCCCTTGATCATGAAAATGTTTCCTATCAGGTGTGGCATGGAATGAGGCCCCTGAATCTACCACCCAAGCATCAATAATATTTTCTAATGAAATAATCAAAGCATATTGCAACACATCGCCTGTCACATTCGCTTCATGATTGTTTTCTTGTTGTGCCTCTCCTTCTTTTCCCTTCCGAGACTTGCAGTCTTTCTTCAGGTGTCCTTTCTTCCCACATTTCTAGCACACTATCCCCACTCTCGACTTGGATCTGCCTTTCCTTGACTTACTGTGGTATCCTGGGCTCTTTCCTCTTTCCATTTTTCTTCTCCTAGTCTTTGTAGTCAAAGCATTACCTGATGTCTCACATGAGCTTTTCTGTCACATTTCCTCGCTAAGGATGGCACCAACAACATCATCAAACTTTAAAGTACTAGATCCAGAGATAGAGTTACTAATGGCCATAACTAAACCATTCCAAATTTCTGGCAATGAGCATAGAAATAACAGAGCCCTAACTTCATCATCAAAATTTACCTCTACAGAACTTAACTGACTGGTAACCGTATTAAATTCATTTAAATGATTGGTAACAGATCCACCTTCTGACATCTTCATATTAAATAAACGCTTCATAAGAAATACCTTATTTCATCACGATGGTTTTTCGTATAATTTGGCCAATGTCAACATTAAACCTTCTGTTGTTGTTTCCTTTGAAATATTAAACGCTACCGACGCCACTAGGCACAGCCGTATTGTTCCAAGTGCTTTTCTGTCAAGAATATCCCATTTTGTGTCTGTCATACTCATCAGCTTCTTTTCCTTTTCACTCAATGGTTAGTACAGATCTCTTTGGTACAAATAATCTCCATCTGCGTCTTCCACAGCTGGTAGTTTTGGCTGTTAAAATTTTCGAACCTAAACCTGCCATCTTCCACCATTGCTCCCACTCGAACTAGGAACCCTTTTCTCTTGCAAGTTTATCAGCCAAATAGACCTTCGGCTCTTATACCAGTTGTTAGAAAATTATATATTACAGAGCAATGGAACACATAAAATATTACAGAAATATAAACACAGAAAATGCATAAAACAAAAGATACATAGATATACGTGGTTGACCCAATTTGGGCTACGTCCACGAAGAAATAGCCAGTCCTTCCTTTTATATTATCCAGCAAACTGAAGAGATACAACCTACAATAGGTCCGATGTAATTCCCTCTTCTCTCTTGCTCAATCTCCTCTCTCTTCTCGCTCAGAATACAGATCTACCTAGACGCAATACAATTCCATCATATATAGCGAGGGGTTGCCTTC
This sequence comes from Pinus taeda, assembly GCA_000404065.3. Lineage (NCBI taxonomy): Eukaryota > Viridiplantae > Streptophyta > Pinopsida > Pinales > Pinaceae > Pinus > Pinus taeda. The sequence continues at coordinate 40,987 of APFE031742808.1, forward strand.
TAGGGAAAAAAACCCTAAGTTAAACATAACTTATATCGTCAGATCTCTGCCTAATGAACGAACCAAATTGACTATGAAATTACAACATTTTACAAGGCAATTTTACATCTATTTTTAGCTTTGGGGACGCAGCCCCCGATCCCCCTGCCAAGGGGGGGCTCCCAAAGGTCGCAGCTACCCCCCTGCAGTGTATATTTTACGAACGGCTTTTTCGCCCCATTACGAACTGGGTCCAATGCGGTGATACCTTTAAAATCACAGAAGATAATCATTCTCCAGACCAAACAGATGCCACCTTGGCCTATGCAGGAACAACAAGCTCAAATGTTAAGTTCTTGTTGGCCAAGAATGAACAAATGGCAAAGAACTTGTAGGCTTCCAAGCAAGAGGAAAAACAACTCAGAGAGAAGATCATAGTTTCCGCAATGGTAGAGATGAGGAAATCAATACTCGTTGAAGTATTAACACTTAAGACTACCATGCAGAAGCTCTATTATGGATTTGTCACCATGCATAAAGAAGTTTTCCATGTGCATGGCTTACAACAATGGAGCAAAGAGTTTGTTCAAACCCTCAGGAGTATACATGTTGCCATCGCCCATGTGCAAGAGTGGATAATGCATATAAAGGCGACCCACTTCACTTTCCAAAGAAGATGAAGCCACAGGGAGAGCCAGAGAAAACAAAAGTTTGGATGTTGATCTAGAACTATGAGCAGCTCGCCCCATTCGTCAGTAGCATACCAGCCTCATATGCACAGTTGTACAAGAGTTTGGATGTCATGGTGAGAATCCCGTCAATTAGTTCCCTCACCGAAGCTAGACCCAAGAACTAAGTCCAGCTAGAGATCGATGATTACATGGAGCAGCTAAGGCGAGAGACCACTAGGGATGACTTGGAGATGAGTGCACATAACATGCAGAAGTACATTGGTGATCCTGTCATGGTTAACACCATGATACACATGCTTCAGGATGAGTTGGATACAGGTTCCAAGACCATATACCTAGATGATATGGAGGAAAGAATCCGCTATCAGAAAGACACCCATCAAGCAGTTTGGGGACATCATCACACAGTACCAAGCTTCACATCAGTATGTGACTGAGAAGCACCAAATGGAGTTTGTCGAGTTGGTCTTTCCCCAAACTTCGGAGTCATAGTGTTTTGTATTGTTAGGCTATATCTAGCCTATTTTGTCTCACATGGGTACATGTGGAAAATGTAATATTATTTGTAAATATGTGTAAGTGAAATTCTAAGTGTCTTAGTGGAATGTGAAAGGTCATCATGTTATGTGATGAGTTATTTGTAAATAAGTTGAAGAGTCAAGAGGGTAGTCAAAGAGTCACAAAGAGGAATTTCAAGGGTCACCCCACCCTTTGTTATAAATAGAACCTCATAACTCATAGAACGAGCGTTTTGGGAGCCAAGCTTTTGGCTAGGCTTAGGCTTAGAAAAGGCTTGGGAGTATTGTGACGAGCCTTAGCTCCTCCACAATGTAGAGCGAGTATACTTCTTTGGAGGAACAGGTGTTCTTGATTGTATGTTCCACTATGGAGCTAGTTGTCGTCAATGGTATATGCATGGATGGAAATTTCACTTATAATAATAATAACAAAACTAACACTCTTTCATGCATATGTTTTTATTGTAATTGGACTATTCTTGTTGCTTTAGAAATGTATGTTGTTTAACTTATGCATTTTCTTATGAACTACTTTGTATGCAATTGTAAGAATCTTATTGAATGTGTGTTGTTGGATTAACCTATCACTTTAATTTGTGGACTATTCCACATTTTAGCTTGTGATGTCATTATGCTTGTGTGTTCCTTTCAAGCTACGTACTATTACAAGCTTCTAAGGGGCACACTTCCTTTTCCCTTTCATGTGTTCGAACCTCTATGCATCACACCTAACTCGTTGCAAGGACACACACTTGCTCTCACCCAAATTTATCATACTTAACTATGCATTCTACCATAGTCAACACATTACACTACCACCCATTGTTGGGACTCCTACTCCAAATGGTTTTAGGTCTAGTTGGGATTTCTTATCGAAGAGATCCCCTGAATGTTGGTGGGTCTAGCACCGTCAACACCCACCTAAGTAAACTTGAATCTATTGTTGTTGGGATCATAGAATGTGTTAATTGACATGGATTGGCTAGCACGCCATACGACCAAAATCGATTGCTCTAGTAATTCAATTGAATCCATCAACGACAAGGGGGAATATGACATTGTAAATACAGATAAATCAAGTGACAGTTTGGCAAATTTAGCGTTATAAATGAAGTGGTGCAACCAAAAAGGGTGGCAGTTGTATGTTGTCCAAGTGATGAATGACTTAGACATTAAAATCAACAATTTGGAAGAAAACCCAATCTTAAAGCAATTTGAGGATTTGTTTCCAGAAGAAATCCTAGGATTGCTTCCAAGAAGGGAAACTGATTTCTCAATAAAATTGTTTCTAGGAACAATGTTTGTGTCAAGAACCCCATATCGCATGAGTATATTGAAGCTAGTGGAATTAAAATTGCAATTAAAATAAATGTTGGACAAGGGATACATCAAGCCCAGTGTACCACCCTGGGGAGCACCCGCATTGTTTGTAAAGAATAAATATGGCACTTTGAGACTATGTATTGATTATAAACAATTAAATAAAGCCACATAAATAATATATACCCTCTACCAAGGATTTATGACATGTTTTATCAATTGAAAGGGGATTTCATATCTTCGAAGATTGACTTAAGGTTTGGGTACCATCAAGTATGGATCAAAGATGAATATATTCATAAAATGGATTTTATAACCAAGTATGGATACTATGAATTTATGGTTGTGGCATTTTTACTCAAAAAAACCCCAACAATATTTATGTGTTTAATTAATACTGTTCTCAATCCTATTTCGTCAATTTTGTATTGGTTTTTGTCAATAACATCTTGCTTTATTCAAAAATCAAAGAGAAGCATGATAAACATTTAGAAACATTGTTCCAGTTGTTTAGAGAGCACATTCTCTATGCCAAAATCATCAAGTGTGAATTCTTCCAGGTTTAGTATTTAGGACATATTGTTTCCAAGGAGTGGCAGTAGACCTAGAGAAGATTAAAGCCATTATGGAGTTGCCTACTCCTCAGAATATGACATAAGTTAGATCCTTCATGGGATTGCCTTGTTATTACAGGAGGTTTATTCAACTTTTGAATTAGTTGTCGGAGAATCCACAGTTTGAACTTTTTTATGCCAACGTTTCAAATCCCAACTGGGATCCATCTTCAGGACTTTTGAATGATGATGCAAGAAGAGCGCCTTAGAAGGGAATAAATAATCATGCGGATAGAAAATTTTAGGAGAATGTCGGCTGATTGATTATTTATTTTAATTTATAATTATTATAATTTATTATTTATAATTTATTGATTATTATTTAAATATTTAATTTTCGGTGAGGAATATATAATTTTAAAATTGTTAAAGTTTTTAAAGCCTAAATGAACTAATAGTTTAATATAATTTAATTACATAGATTTATTTCTTGTTTATGAGAATAAAAATTAATATATATTAAACTAATGGTTATAATAAATTAAATTATATTAAAAATGTAATCAATATTAATTCTTAAATACTATTATATGATAAAGAATTAATAGTGATTAACATAATACTCATTAATATATTAATCAAATGTTATGACAATTAATATATTAATTTAAAAATAAATGTTAATAAATCAATTTTATAATGTTAAAGATATTAATAGGTTTATTTTTTTTTTTATAATACTAGAATAATAGTGTTTAATTTCGAATTATTAAATAATTATTAATTAATTAACAGAAATACTATTAATAACTAATAAATAATTTATTAATAATTACTATAAATAATTAATATATTGACTATAATAATTAACTCTTTATATATCCTATTAATATTATTATTAATAAATAATATATTGATTAATGCTATATAAATTAATTAATATATTAAACTAAGTAATATTAATAAATGAAACTAATGTTAATATTAATAAATCAATATTATAATGATAATTTTATTCCAGATCTACTTATTATTTATTATGATTAATTTATTTATTATATACATTTATTTGTTTATTTATTTATTTATTATCTATTCATTGTTTTATTTATTTATTTTTATACTTATTATCTATTTAAAAACTAATAAAGGAAAAGGATAGGCTATACCTGGGATGTGTTGTCGATCCTGATTTTCCTGATCAAGGGAAGCCAACTCCCGCTAATCTCCATGTCATTGTCTCTGTTCAGATTCTGAGGATGTTTGATAATTTCGAGTGCTTCTCTGATCTTCCGTCTATGCTGTTGCTCCTCTCTTGCGACAATTGAGGCGCTTTCCAAGCGGATATGGTGTTTTGTTATTGAGGAGTGTTCTGCCAAGGCCGAAGTACCAGACCTATCATATCTAATGTCAGCGCCATGTTCCTTGAGCCTTGTCTGAAGGGAGCGACCTGTTTCACCAATGTAGCTTTTCCCACATGAACAATCAATTTTATAGACCCCTTTTAGCTGATGTTTGTCAATATCATCCTTTACAGACCTCATACCTTGAGTGAGGATTGCAAGAAGAGCGGCAGATCTTCATTTTCTCAAAAACTGTAGGGACAATAACCTCATTCCTCCATTTGCACAGGTAAAACATAGATTGCAGAACAGATTTAATCCAACATTGAGTAGTTGAAACATCTACACACGCAGGCATTGATATTGAGAATAACAAATCCAAAAACAGATTTTCTAGTTTGTACAAATGCTTGCAAGGAAGGGCTTGGTGGATTCCTCATGCAATAAGGACAAGCATTCCATTATGAATATGTTGTCGTTGCAACAGAAACCCTCCAAAATTTTGCGTACACTTGAATTTTGGAGCCTAATGCAGATCTTTCAATCAATCATTCCATAGTCACTTCTTGGTCAGCTGATGCTTTTGAGCTCCCTGCTTTGATCATAAGTGTCGAAGTCACTTGCTCACACATGCTTAGTCTGCAACAAGTTCATGAGTGCATCATTTATGCAAGCGTGAATAAGCACAACAAGTTCCATCAAGACTATTCCTATGCAATTTCCAATTCATGTCAACAGTTAGTACACACTGACAATGATAGCTTCTCATATTCTAGCTGCATTCGTACTTTCTTTTCGATAAATTTTGAAAACTGTCGCTTTCGCACACCTTTGTTTTTGCGAGTATCATTTTCATTTTTTTGGCTGTCATTTTCGCTTGCCTTCACTATAACTAGTGTCATTTTCATGTTATATTTTCTTTGGCATGTGTTACTTACACTATCATTCACATCTCGCAAGATTCATTCACACTTTAACAATTGGCATATTTTCACATTTTAGCTGTCGCACAATGTATGTATGAGTGTTCTGGTGGTTTCAAGGGGTTACCTTTATGTGAATGAGTTGATATAATCATGTAAACATCATTTTCATCCATTCCAAAAGTTTTTATCAGTGTCATCACGATCGTCGCAAAGTGTACCTTTGGTGTCGCACTTGTTGTAAATTCGTTGCAAGGTTGTCACATTGAGGGAAATATGTTGTTAACGTGTTCCAGATGATCTATGTTGTTGTGTCGTCAAATTATTTCAAGTGTGGGATCATATTCAAGTCATATCACTATTCACATTAGTCTCTTCGCTCCTACACTTAGCCAATTTTCATGAATTCCCCAGCAACCTAGCCTCATCCAACCTTCCTCAACTACGCACTGTGTAGTTCCAACCCTCAAGTTGCATCCTTGTCCCTTGACATTGTGCAATGCACAATTCCTACTTCCTAGAACTGTTGCACTGTGCAGTTCCAGTGCTCAAGCTTGACCTTGCCTCCCATAATTACGCGATTCATCCTCCCAACCTGGCCTTAACTCTGCATTGCATAATCTCTAGCCTCAAGCTCATCCTTAATCTCCTGAATTGTGTAATTGTGTAATGGCCCAACCTCCTTTGCCTCCCAGAACTACACAGTTCTCCAAAGTAGTGCAAAACCATACAGTTAAGCTCACTGAGTCCATAAACTTTGTTGTTTGTCTCCCAAGTCCTTAAACTATGCGCTACATTGTCTCAAGGCTCAAAGCTCAATCTAAGCTCTTGAACTATGCAATTGCGCAATCACTTGGGCTCCTCTCTCCTCCTTAACTATGCAATAGGATTATCTAGTGCTCATTCCCTCATCCTGTCACCCTGAGCTCCCATACTGTGTAGTTTTCTTCCTCAATCCAGGCTAAACTGTGCATTGCGTAGTATCAAGGCTCAAGCTCACCCCTGACTTCGTGAGTTGTGCAGTTACTAAGCCCCTTTATCAACCTATCATCTGGTTCTGGCTCATCCAGTGGATCAATATGCACAATATTAGATTTGGGGTTTATCAGACTGATATCGTCTTGTCATGAGTGGATTGCAGACACAAGTACTCTATCATGCTATGGAAAGATGATGAAGGAGGAGATGGAGAAGGAGGACATGCTAGAAGACACATATGGAGATGAAGAAATAAGATGATCATCATGTGAGAAGACGAAGGAGAACTGAACTCTAAAAGAAGATCAAGATCAAGATCACATGCAAGACTCCTCATCTTCAAGTCATAAGGAGGAGGAAGAAGACGAAGATGTACCATATTTTCAAGAAGATACAAAGAAAGAAGTAGCAAAAATGGCAGCTTGGCACTGCCACATCATCATGTAGTCCATATCATTGGTGTCATGTCATGTCCTATCACAAGTCATCATATTCCACATCATTACTATGGATTATGTAATTACCTATTCAAAATATTGTAAATTGGAAGTCCAAAGGACATTAAGAATATGAAGAGTCATGTAAAGTCGAAAAGTCATAGGAAGTAAAACTGCCATGAGGGTAGTCAAAGAGTCACAAGGAAGGTGAAGCATCACCTCTTGGTTATATATACATCCTCATTGTATGAGCAAAGGAATTTTCACCTAATTAGCTCATCCTGCAAGGCATTAGAGATATAAGCCAGTTATTTTTAGGAGCAAGGAGTGGCTCCAATGCAAGGAGTGGGTCCAATTCTCCACTATTGGAGCTAGTGGTGTTCATTATATACATGTCTCTTGGAAATTTTACTTAGTATAAGAATCCTTACGGGCCAACACATTATTCATGCATGGATTATGGATATTTGTAACACTATTCTATGAATGTTTGTAATTCATGTTTTCTTTTATCTTTGCTAAAGTAGTTGAGCTATTTCGGTTATTTTGGTACTTATCATATTGAGAATTTGTTGTAATTTCTATTAACATTGTCACATCCTCATTGACTATTTCACTGGATATTAGATAGATCTTCCTTATTACATTGGCTGCAATGATCGTTGCATCTCTGTGGACTATTTTGCTTGATGTTGTATGAAACCTTCTTACTCATGTGTCTCTCTACTAAGGTGGTACTACTACCTCTCTCTTAGTGGCTCACTTATCCTCCCCTCCGCAATGAACAAACTTTCACACATATGATCAAACACTCAATAGGCACACCCCCTTGCTTTTCAAAGGCGCATTTGCACTCCTCTCTCTTGCTGGCAGCCAGAGCCTAGGAATATCTTTAAGAATGCATGGCAACCAGGATGATATTCCAGATGGGACTCCTACTCCAAATGGTGTGAGGTCTAATTGGTACTTCACATCGGGGAGACCCCTTGGTTGACAGATTTCCAATACCGTCAAAAAAATCAAGGAATTTGAATAAGCACAAGCAAAATTATGACACTTGTGACTTGGAATTAGTACAAATAGTGTATGCATTGAAAATATGGAGGCATTACACTTGGAAAGAAAAAAAAAATTGGTGTCAAATCATGGAGGGTTGAGGTATCTATTTGATCATCCCAAGCTGAATGAAATATAGGCAAGGTGGCTAGCCTTGATTAGTGAATTTGATTTTGAAATCAAGTACATCAAAGTCAAGGAAAACAAAGTAGATTATGCACTTAACAGGAGGCCACCAATGCTCATGTGGTAGCCATTAGTACCTGTGAGGTTGAAATTAAAGAAAATATTAAAGAAGCAACACATCAGGATGACCATTACTTGCAAGTGAAATAATTCTTGCAACATGAGCTAGAGGGGACATTGAGCAAGAACTACTCCCTCATAGAGGATAGCATGTTGAAATTTAAAGGCAGGTGGCATATACCTTGCATGGGTGACTTGAAGAAGCTCATCTTGGATAAATTTTAGATTATACCGTATTTTGGTCATCTTGGTTATCAAAAGATATTAACAGCCATGAAAATATATATATATATATATATATATATATATAATATATATATATAATAAGGCATGAAAAATTATGTGACCGAATATATTTCCAGATGCTTGGAGTTTTGGTAAGTAAAAATGGAATATAGTCATCCAATGGGATTTCTATAGCCAATCCCCATTCCTAAATGGAAGTGGGAAGTCATTTCCATGGATTTCATCACTAGATTGCAAGGAAATCTAGGTAGGAAATGGTGGTGGTAGATAAGTTGAGCAAGGTGTCTCATTTAATAGTTATTAAGTCCACTTACAAGGAAAATGACATTGCTTAGATTTTTATGGAGATATTTAGATTAGATGGCATGCCCAATAATATCATCTCGGATCAGGATGCCAAATTTCCCTCAAATTTTTGGAAAGCGTTGTTTGTTTGCTTTGGGACAAATTTAGCCTTTATTACAGCATAACATCCTCAAACAGGTGGGTAGACTGAAATTGTTAACAAGGTATTGTAGGACATGTTTAGAGTGTATGTCATGCATCAACTTAAAAAGTGGGAAGAGTTTCTTCCTTTGGTAGATTTTTCATACAACAATGTTTACCAAGAAAAATGGAAGATGAGTCCTTTTGAGGCTCGGTATGGAAGGATATGTAACACACGCATTAGCTCGAATGATCCAGTAATTAGGGTATTTCTTAGACTGGATATGCTAAAGAAAATGGAACAAATAAGTAGCTACTACTAGGCAGAATTTAAAAACAACTCAAGATGGGAAAAATAGTTATGCAAACCAATAGAGAGTGCACAAATCTTTCCATGTGGGGAAACATGTTTGCCTTTGCATTAGGCCAAGGAAAATTTCACTGAAAATTGGGTCTTGTGCAAATCTAGCACCCATATTTTGTGGATCATTTTAGATTATCGAAAGAGTGGGACCATTGGCATACATATTGGCCTTGCCACCCATAGTGAAAGCACATGGTGTTTTCCATATTTATTTTCTTAAAAGGTATGTACATGATGCTAATCATTTTGTTGATTGGTTTGTGATATAGGTGGAATCTAAGAGAAAATTCCAACCAAAACCATATTGTATTATGGATAGGAGACATATCACACTTCAGAATCAAGTAATCAAGTAGGTCAAGGTGCAGTGAAGGCACCTTGGACCAAATGAAGCCACTTGGTAAATGGTTGACCAAATGAGGGTATCATACTGATTTTTGTTTGTTGGTTAAGCAAATGTAAATGTAAATATAATTGTAAAAATAGTTATGTATATAAATCTCGCTGTAAATTATGTGTTAAGGTATAGAACACTGAGGAAGGTGTTCCTCTAAGGGGGTGGGGTCTGTAACACCCCTTTTTGTCACCCATCATTTAAATATTATTGTATGAATTTTTATGTTAACTATTGTAAATTATAAATCATGATTATACTAAGAGGAGGACATGAATTCATAGCTTGAGAGGAGAAGTTGCTTGGGAAATAGTCAAACTTTGAATTATGCATTTAAGTGCAACTCATATACTTGTTGAAATTAAATACAAATTGGAAAGGACATTAAAAATACATATGGGAAAGAGGAAAAGTAGGCTTGCTCTTATGGGATGTGTTCGCTTTGGTCAGAATGCAACAAAAAGTCAAAAAGGAAAAGGAGGAAAAACAGTGTAGTAGGAGACATGCAAAGGGGATACGAGTAGGAGAGTATGTGTAGAAGTAGAAAAGATGAACATCTTGCAACAAGAAGGAATATGTGAGCATGCAGAAGAGAAGAATGTGCAAGAGTAGAAAGTGTGTGTGAACTCACTAGACAAAGGAATAACAAGTGGATCACATGAGAGTGCTATAAATTCTTGTGTGGTTTAGTAGGTGGAGCATGAGATAGTGCTTTGGATTCTTGTGTTGTTTTTAAGAGGTGGTGGTCAAGTTCTCTGGATTCCCATGGTGTTATCAAGTGAGGAAATAATGTTTGCTTTGGATTCCTATGGGTTTAATAGGTGGAGGAACTATGGGGCCCTGGATTCCTGAAAGGGTGAAGCAAGTGGAGAAAATATGGTCTCTAGACTCATGTAGTGATTATTTGGGTGGAGTAATGTGTGCTTTGGACTCCCTAAAGTGTTGTGTGGGTGAAGACATTGTGCACTTTGGACACCTTAGTATTAGATGGAGGCACTATGTACTCTAGATTCCCATGTGATTGTTAATTAGACTAGTGTGAATTTCCCTTGAGCACTTCACTCCTCAGGCTTTGGATCTAGCTTAGGGGTGGTTAACTGCAAGAAAGAAAGGCATTGAAATTGGCATATGGTTGGGAGGAGAGTTGAAGTCCCTCTCTCAATTTTCATCCATCCAATTAATAATATAAGTTACTTACATGTATCTATGTGTATACCTATTGCACTTGAATGGTAATTATTGTTGTTATATGACAATGAATGTATCAACACTGTTAATGTCGGAATATGTATTTCATGTGTGTTTGAAATGAGATGTTTGTTTTATTATTCTCATTATGTGAAGGAATTGTAGATCCTTATAGTTGTTGATATACTTCTTGAGTTGTAGAGTTATTTGCATGATTTTTTATGACTATTTAATGGACCTAGTTAAACTCTTATGGTGTGTGAAATTCCATAGTTTGGGTGATATAACCGTATAGTAGACTTTGTGTTCAAGAATCAAGTAATTTCTTCTATTAAAGAGTTGTATATGTCATACTAAGAGTTAGAATGGAATTATGTTGTCTATAATTAATCATCTTCCTTTCTTTTCTAGGCATGGTTCAATACCGAAATAATGCATCACATACATCAAGGTATCTTATAGTCATGTTCATATCCAATCTTAGAAGGATCTAGTGTTGTTGTAGTTTGAATTACGGAGTGTAATTAGTCATGGATTTTTTTGTTTCAAGGCCTGATTATAGGTAGATTTATACCTTTGTGGTCGTATTTAATTATGTTTAGGGCTTGGTCTAATTGTGTTTGGCATGAGGATGCAATCTTGTAAATAGGGATGTTCTAGGAGAAGCCAGGTTACTATGAGAACTTTGGCTAGTTCCATGAAACTCTTGAAGAATAAATTTAAAACTCTCTAAGTTGAAATGGGAAGTAATTAGTCTTGCATCCAGGAGCATCAAAACCAGATATAATCCAAGGGATCCAGACATATCCGGGGGTCTAGATATCCAAGAGGATTATTGTGTTGAAATTTTGTGGTGGAGCTAGATTTGAATGAGTCCATATACATATGCAAAGTTGAGTCAAGTTGAGGCCTATCCAAGGTGGGGCCCAGTAGCCCAGACACATCCAAATATATAGACATCTAGAAGAACATCGAGGTGAAATATCATGGAGGAATCTATAATTGGATGAGGTTGGATACATCCAGTAATAACCTAAAGTAGAGGAAATTCGTGCCAAGGCACAACTTGGATACAATTTCAAAAGGGTTAAGTAGAGGGAATTCGAGGTGGGGCCCAATTAGGGTAACCCTCGAAGGGATCATATAAGTGGCCCAAGACCAGATATGATGGAATCTGTTTGCATCATGTTATAAATGAGGGCACACTAGATTTCTGTAGGAACGAGATACAAAGAAATTTGAGAATTGACACACGAAGGTCAGACCCTGTGGGACTTATGGATTAGTCTATGTGGCACGTTGTTAGTGTGACATGTGGTAGGCAGAAATGGCCATTTCAGATGGCCAAGGGGGGCATTTTTGAATGACACATGGCACCTTTAGAGGGTGCCACATGGAAGGGTGACATCACCAAGGAATCAATATGATGTCAATAGGATGATATTGGAAGGGTGACATGGAGGCATAGTGGAAGGGATGTTGTGTGGATGCCAAGGGGGCACTACATCTATTGTGCATATGAGCATGGTGGGGGCCACTTTCATATAAACGAAAAATAGTGGACCCCCTCTTGCTATCTTCTAGAAGGAAAGGGGGTATAACCCATATGGATAAGGATCAAACAGGGGAGAGTTGCATGGTATTTAGTCGCATAAGTGAAAAAGTATGAACCCCCTATTAATTGTCAGAAGGAAGGTGGGTTGCAATTAACATGGGTTGTCAGTGTGTTCTACTTACATAATGAAGAGCAGGAAAATGCAAGAAAAAAGCAATGAGCTTATGCCTAGTCACAAAGACTGGTTGAGGGTTACCATGTGGCACCTCCTAACTAGTCAACACTTTGAAGAGGCACATCTCTCGATCTAGAGTTCAAATCAAGATAAAAATAATATTTTCAGAATATCTTACCAAGCACTACCCAATGGAGATATCAGAAAAATATTTTGAGAACTTTTGCGATTAAGGATTTTGTAACCCCATTTCCATAATAAACCTTAGAACTTGAGTTAACACTAAAGTAACAACTTTCATTACCGTACTCATGAAGGAAGGGTGGAAGGGAGTGTTACATTATGTAATAGACACGTGGACTTATCTTCCATATCAACAAGAGATTTTTTGTACTTGACACACTTTTTTGTTGAACAACGCCCAATTCCAAGCTCACCTTTCACTCTTTTCCTTAACAGATCCACATCCATCAATAAGTACCACTTTCCACCATCAAAATTCCACCTTTATAAACCAATGGGATTCCATAGGAAGTAAACAACCAATCATGTAATTCTATAAGAAATATACATGAAATATTACATCTACAAAATGGCTTAGGATTCATTAAAAGCCATGTATCAATAAGCATTTACATTTTGGATCTGAAAATTCCAAGGATGACTCTCTCTAAGAAAGATCAACTCATAGACAAGAAGACAAGGCAATATTGCAGCTTATACATGATACTCTTATCACCTATAGGACTCCTTATGCACAAGATTTCATAGCACCACCTTCGACCCACGATTTATGGCATCACCAATTGGTCCAGAGGCATCATCTAATACTCAAGTATGATCCATTAAGCCACCACTCTTGTTTGGTTTACATGTAGATTACAATGTGCATGATAATGATGTTGTAACACCAAAAAATGTTAGAATGAAGTGATAATTGAAAAAAAATCCAAAAAACACATGTGTGAAGACAATGATAGTTCCATTGAGAATAGATCATCAGCAATATCTCCCATGCACGTGGATTATCACAAATTAACTTAGATAGGAAGGTAGCCACATTCAAATTTAGTGTGAAATTGTCTTCCTGATTATGAAATCATCACCATTGCATGCCAACTTCACCTCACACTTAGGGTAAATTGATGGGGAGGCACTCTAATCTACATGAAAATGAAAAAATCCAAAGAACTAGCACCATAATTCTGCTACAGGGTTTTCTACAAGAGCTACACTCAAAATTATATAGGATTTTCACATATAGGTATTACTCCTACAAGAACTGTGCTCACAAAGCAATAGACACAATTGAACAAGGTTGGTCACCCTGACCATCGCTTCACTCTCCCTTTTACTGAGTACTTGTTTTTATTCCTACATTATAGTCATAAAATTCTATGGGATACACTCAAAACTTCTTAAGCCACCATATTCATCATTCAAGACATTATTGCATAACAAATAGACCCTCTAAGAGTTTCTATGTGAGGGGATGGGCTCAATCGAAGGAAACCCACTATTACCACCAAGATTTATCAAAATCCTAGGGTGGTGGATATATTTCAAATAAGTCAATGACCAGTGTTCTTTGAGAGATTAAGAAGGTATGATGATGAGGTGGCCTTAGGGTTTTCCTCAAATTTTCATAGTTTTAGAATATAGAAGTATGTCACAAAAATATAGAGCTTGGAGGTATATATCAATGAAGTTTTCCTTAGCAGGGTAGCAAGCATTCCTACTAGCCTATCATGGGATAAGGAGAAAGGCAGGAGGCCATCCTTTCTAAGAAAAACTTCTTCCTCCAAGATGAATGATTTATTTAAGACAAGAATGGGATTAAAAGGGAAATCCTATCACCCTCATGGAGTGAGATTTCCTACCATATTTTAAAGTATATATCCTATGAAGACAAACTCAGTATGGTCTATTCCTACTTGTTTAAGCTACCTTATTAGGTAAGACACCAAGCGTACCTACTACCATCCTAAGCACTAAGTATCCCTTGCTTCTTGTTAAAATATATGAATGAAATGAGTGGGAAAGTAAATGCAGGGAAGAAAGAAGCATCGGCCCACAATGGGATAATTAAGCTAAATCTGTGATGCCCTAGAGAAACTAGATCATCCTATTCCATAGGTTGGACCTTCTACAAGAAGGTGTTTGTAGCCAAAATCCTTGAAACTCCCTCCTACGAAAAAACTACAACCTCATCATCTCCTACCCCATTGCATGCTAGAGATTGATAAGGAAAAGATATAGGAAAATGGGTGGAAGAGGATAGTTGTAGAAAAAGGGGTTGTAGATGTAGGCAAGTTCGAGGATGAGGTTCACCAACTCAAAGAGGAAATGGAAATCCTCAAACATCAAGAGACCAACATAAGGAAACTCTTAGAAAAAGAGAACAAACAATTAATGCAATAGTTGTAGCAAATTGAATCATTAAAAACATTTAGCAACGATCAATTAACAGAGATGGAAACTAATATGGGGGTCATGGCCCACTTATCCTTAGAAATGACTAGTTGCAAAAGGCCATCTAAAACGTAAAATCAGTTTTTGAAGAACATATAAGGAAAAATTCCATATTTCTTATTTAGCATAAGGAGCATTTCAATTATAGACACACAAGGACTTCATCAAGATATCAAATAACTACACCATGGAGGAGAAAGCTAGACTATGTGAATTCTACTTACATAATGTGGTACTATGATGGGATCCAAACCCCTACATGGGATATGTCCCCCTTCTAGCACTTTCCTCATGGTTAAGGCATGAAGAGATGAATATTGAGGAGATGAGGAAAACATTAGGAGAATATGTGACCACACCACTATGGGTGAGAGTAGAAGTACATGAACCCCTAACCATTTTCACAGCGCACAACATCCAAGGACCAACACCTAGCTTATATTTGGAGACATAGATAAGAGGAGGCTATCCTCCACTTTGAGGACATGGATAGCCTATTGGGTGATGAATTAGAGAAGATAGTAGGCTCTACCTTATAACCTGCAGTTGAGGGAAGTCCACACACCCACCAAGTTACATAATGCCTTAGGGTAGGACCCCACTCTACAAGAGGACACTCTAGAGGATGGGTATATAGTTGATTGGATTGAGATTCAATCCCCCATTACTAGTAAGGATGGCTAAATACATTAGTTCGGAACAATAATTAAAGGAATGGAAGGAAATAGAAAATGCGGCTAGGTTCTATCTATCAAGAGAATTTCATGGGTCGCCAAACAATATTCCAAAGAAAAAAGGGAATAATATCTCAAGGATCAAGAAGATTGAAAAGGTATTTTTTCCAAGAATGGGAAACATATAAACAAGGGGGTATGATGGGCCCTTGAATTGTACATTTAAAGGCCCATATATAACATCTATCACCTAGGAATATCATGCATTTATGACCTTGATTATTATGCACTTTGTTAGTTTACATGTTGTTCTTTATGTTAAGTGTGTGTTTAAGAGATTTAACCACACTAATGACTTGTTTAAACTTTGGCAGCCTTAAAATCATAATTTCGATAGATTTTTGAATGATAACGAACTCCTCCATTAGTCCCCGAATAGCCTACCATAAAGATAGGGCCCCTGTCACCTTGGATGTCAATATACACCTACATAGTCACTAAAAAATTGGATCAATCTACTATCAAGGACAAGGTGGCTATGCAGCAAGCCCTAGGGACCTAGTTACCATGAATCTAGGGATTTTGGAGGGAAAAGAAACCCACCTATTAAGCAGGTTGCTCCCTTAACATTTTGTATAAGAGGGGGAAGTCAAGCCAATGATAAAGGTATTCTTTGGAGAGGAAGAATAATAGTATCATCATGTAGTCTTATAGTTTTCAATTCCATTTATGTAATGATAGTTTTCCAATAGTGAAGAGACAGATATTTTTGCAAGTATTCTAAATTGTTAATTTTGTTCAAGGTTCTTGAGCACCTTGGGAGGGCCCACCCATAAAAACTATAATCCTTCTTGTACTTTATGTACTTTAATTTCACATTGTTCCCTTATGATGTTATCATTTTTGTTTGTTGCATAATGATATTAGTGTAGCTTGATGTTCCTGTAGACGCTTGGAAGGTCAAATTTCTTAGTTGTTGAGTGATGGTTATTGTTTCCATAAGATAGAATTAGCTTCATGCACCTAATTTCATCTTTATTTCTTTGGATTGTTGCACTTATATCATTTCTAGTGTTTCCTGTAGAGTTACAAGTCTTCTTGTAGAAATACAGAATTTCTTGTAGAATAGACCCAAAAGCAAAAGCTCTATTTTTACATCATTTCTTGAGATTTCATGTTGGTTGTTTGTAAAACACCTTAATTAGTCAATTTAGCATGATTGAGGAGGAATTGAAAATTTTGTCACAACTACAAGATTGCTTGCAAGATCATAGATTATATTGTTTATGTTTTATTGAGTGGATTGGTTTACTTTTCTACAACAATCACACATAATTTTTTTCTTTGTGACATAGTGATTTTTCTTGATTGCAATCATTATATTTTGAATTCTTGTAACTTTATTTTTTAGCATTTTTATTTTTGCAACTTTATTTCCTTTATTTCCTGCAACTTTAGTACTACAATTTTAATCTTACACTCTAATTCTTGAATTGCCACCTATTTCTAGGCTAGACCCATTAAGTTGACTATTGAATAACATGACCACTATATTTTCTTGATCAAGAAAGGAATAGATCCCATAGATTAGAGTGCATGAGAAAAAGGAAAAGTTGTAAATTTCATATACAATGGATCATACCTCTTAGGTTTGTACTAAACCCGAGTTGACATATTAAATTTGCGACTCTTAGGGCTACGATATTATTGCTAGAATATTGAGGGCCATTAGGGGTCAAGGGTTTATTCATCTCTAACCCTATGTGTAGACATCCTTCAAAGACAAGGGCCGCCAAAAATTTGCACCCAAGTTCTATGGACCCTATCTAATCCTCCAATGCATTGGACAAGTTGCCTACATATTAGATCCCCTAGCACACTCCAAGATCCACCTAGTATTTCATGTGTCTTGTTTGAAAAAGGTAGTATAGTTGAATTGCTACACCCAAACCAACATTATAGAACTTGATGAAGAGGGTCGCATATGGTTATAGCCAAAATTTGTATAGGAGAAATAGAGCATTAACTATCCCAACACATTATCCAAGAAATCCTAATACAATGGAAGGATATGTAGCCATAGATGCCACCTAGGAGCCCGCAATGATTTTATTGTAGCTTCATCACCTCCAACATTAGGAACTATGTTGCTTTTGAAGGGAAAGCATTAGGGTCATACCTTAAACTTAGGGATACTAAGGGATTGGGTAGTTAACATACAAGTCCATCTTCTTTGAATAGGCCCATTAAGTAGTTGGTGTGTGGGTTTTCAATGTAAAAGCGTCATATTTATTACATCAAGTCCCTTTGGTAGTTGGTGCTTATAATGATGGTACCACAAGTAGTTAAGGCTTGGCTATTGGGAAATTATTTTTAGAGGTAGGAAGTTATGTAATATTTTGTCAAGTACTTTTTATTGTACAATTGGAGCTTTGATCATTTGGAGGCCATCCCCTCAAAGAGGCCCATGAACATTGCTCTTTTTTGGATTATCAATATAAGCATTAACAATATGCATATTCTACACTCTTGTACTTCTTACTTTCTCTCCATAGAATATTTATTTTAAATTTCTCCCATAATCGATTGTTTCTTCCACATAAGACACTAATAAGTCCATCCTCAAAAATGATGATTAGAAGACTGGGTTGATTTTTATGGACAAATCAATGATTGATTCCAAATAGATGTATACGTCCAAACATGTGATTGATGGGAGTATTGGAAAGTACAAGATTGGATGTGTTGTTATATGGTTTTTGTAGGTTTTAACCTATATATATAATACCTACATTTGGTATCAATTTTGTTTTGGCTTCAAGGGGATGCCTTTGTGGCTAAGGGGTTTTGTTCAAGCCTGTGGTAGACCATGTTACAGTGGAGGGAGCTTATGAATGGTTCAACATGTATATAATAAATTGTAACATTAAAAGGAATATAATGAAAAATTAATTTGGTTTCCCAACTTTGGAGATCTACAAGATCAATTCTTGTGGTGAAAGGAAATGGCGAACAATGCAAAGATATAGATTGAGAAATTGAACAGACAGAGCTTTCAGTTGTGGAATCTTGAGATTGATATATTGGTGGAGAAAAATAAATTGGTGGATAAAAATAAGTGGATCGTTTTGGATCTAGGTACTAACCAATGACAATTCAACAAAAGATTGGACCAAGTTGGATCGAAAGGAAAAAGAGCACAATACGGTTTTGTGTCTTCAATTCAATATTACTGAATTTTTCAGGAGAAGCTACAACAAAAGCTTTGTTTGGACAAGTTAAGGTCTTTGTATTAGTCTTAAGTCCCTGGTAAATAAATTGTTCTTGCGGAAGAATGTATAATCTAGGAATGAAGGATAGAGACTCGGTGTCAAAGCATCTGAATGAATTCAATACTGTGGTAAGTCGGTTATTTTATGTTGATATTAAAATTTCAGATGAAGATAAGTGCGTCAAATTGTTGTCTTCTACCAAACTCATGGGATATTCTAGTTGTTGCCATAGGTAGCAATGCAACTACCTTAAAATTTAATAAAATAGTTTCATCCTTGTTGTCGAAGGAGAGGAGATGGAAAAACATGGAGAGCCAGAACGAAGATGCCTTGTTTCTAAGACACTCCCAAAACAAAAATAGGAACAAGTCCTCAAGTGGAAGAATGTTGGGTATGTGTTATATTATTGCATGATTATCCCTACATGCGATATCTACCCCCTACACAAAGTTTTGGACAGCACCCCAAATTTTTCCTTTTTTTGGGCGGTTTTTTGCAACTGCTTTTGGTAGTTTATGGCAAGTAGTTTTAGGGCACATGGTGGTTTTTTCCATGTTTTTGTATATCCAGTGAAAAAAACTATGATTGTATTCTAATCTCAGGTTAATGGGTTTGGGGTTTATGCTGTTATGACATGTATATAATGTATTGTAACATTATAAATGAGCATAATGAAAAATCAATATGGTTTTCCCAGTCTTGGGCTCCAAGATAAAATTTTCTTGAAAAAATTCTAGGTATATTTTCAGTGATTACCTTTGTATCTTTTCTGTTAGTTTTAAGAATTTGTTTGCAAATATTATTTGTTCAAAGTTGAAACCTATAGTTTTCTTACCAATTAGGAGCTGATTATGATAAGACTTTTGTTCCAAATTCCAAGTAAAATCCTATCGAAACCATTCTTTCATTATCAACATGTTATAATTAATCCTTATATCAAATGAATGTAAATACAACATTCTTGAATGATGTTATTTAAGAAGAAAACCCATGATTTGCATAAGGTACAATTGAGGTATAGAGGCGGACAAGGCTATTCTTGGTAAAAACAATTTCCTTTTAAGTGTTAACTTTTGGTTGCTTCCAAAGTCCAGGTTTCATTATTTCACTCCTTCACATAAGTGTCTTTGTAATGTATCACTATTAGAGTGTATTATGCCTTAGAGATGTGATGGTGTGATGCTAGCTATTAGAGGATATTGGAAGAACAATTATTTACTATTGGAAAAAAGATAGTGCTTGTAAAAGGCATGCTCTAGGGTTCATTGGTTTGTGTGATGCAAGAGAAGGGTAATTTTTGTGAGATACTGAAATGGATCTAAGGGTTGGCTAGTTGGTGTGATGCTAATTTCTTGTTGAGATATTGGAGAGGCTATTATCACTTGGAAATATACTTTGATAGGCCTTGTTATTCGTTGAGTTTTGGGTGATTATGGGTGCCCTAGCTAGGGTTTGAGATGCATTGAAGAATCTTTACTTGGGATGAGTTGAAAGGAGTTGTTGCACTAGCATCGAATGACAGAAGGTGTTATATTTATCTTCATATTGTGACAATGGTATCCTAACTTCTCTTATTGCAAATATGGTTTTCATGTGTTTTGAGCAAGTTTCATGGTGTTTCGAGATGCTAATTTATTGAGACTGTTAGAGTCCTATAGTGATAGGATTCATAATTTTGAATTGGCTAAGGTTAAGCCTTGTAATATTGTACATACCTTTGCTTTCTGCAAATGTTTTCCATATTAAAAATTAAAAAATGTAAAGAAGGTGTGTCCTAAAAGAAATATCAAAGGACAAAAACAATAAGAAAAGATCAAAAAATGAAACTATATGAACCCCAAACACAAAAACAAATCATGAAAGTGTGCAAGTCTAAATGCCACTACTATTTTACTTCTTCTGCAAATAAGGGTTGTGTGCAAATTGTCATACATGCCACAACCCATAGTAGTCAAGCTGCTTAATCTTGACTATTTCATGCTTTGAATTTTATGTTTATAATTAGAGAATAAAATATGACCAAATAGCTTAATCTTAGCAGATCATTAAATAGGTAGAGAAAATAAAAGGAGCTCATCAGTTTAATCTGAGCCCTTGGAAGATATAAGGTTAGAATTAAATAGTTCACTTTTCAAAAGAAAAAGAATGGTAAAGGTCTGCTAGCATAAATTCACCCAAATAACTGAAGAAAAAAAATATAGGGTAAGTAATGGGTAAGTAAAACAAAGGTTGCTAAAGTATAAAGTTGATTGGACAAAAGCACATTTATCATGCTTAATCATATGTTTCAAAGTGCATGAGCAATTAAAAATGCAAAAACAGAGGTTTACAAGTTGATTTAATTAATTTCCCCTCTTTCATTTTATCCCTATACTTACTAATTTCCCCATCCACAAGCGTGTTCTAGTGCTAAAAATCCTTCAAGTCATAAAGGCTCAAAGCATTTCTCTGACTTTTGGTGGGACCAGACCCTCGACTTAATGACTTATGGACATCAAGTGTTAGAATGCCCTTCATAAAGTCATTTCCATCCATTACCCTAATAAAACCCATTTTCCTACGGTTAAACTCCATTTGCCTATGAAAAGTAAAAAACCCCATGTTAAATTCCATTTCACTCAAAATACCCACAAAAAGTTTTTATCATGAGCATAAGTGTATGTGAATAAAATGCACAAATATTACATTATGCTTAGTAGTATTTTCACTCCGCTCATTTCAGTTCATATTAATTTTTAACTTAATAATATAGCTCCCGATATACCTTTTTCCATATATAAATAAATCCCGTATATAATACCGCAACCCTTAGTTTAACTATAAACTATATTATTTTTATCCCATGCCCCCAATAAAACCCTCTTAACTCAACAATTCTGGTAAAGTTAAGGTAATCCCTTCATTAACCTTGTTCAATCAATTAATCCCATGATTAACTCATAAATAATCACAAACCAACATGGATTAAAGCCTCGCCCCCCCCCCCCCCCCCCCAACCTTTGCCCATTTCATCTGTGCTAATATGTCACCCAATTGTCATCCGATTGTCAGCACTCAAATCCAACGGTTCATAGCCATATCGGGTTCACCCGATATCTGACCTTTACCCGCCCAATAAAATGGTATTGCCCAGGCCCCCGTCTGCTATGTGTAAAGCGTTAAGGTAGATCGGTTGACCTCGCCAAAATACCACCTCCTCTAAAAAAGCTGTGCGATGGCTTGGGAAACCACCTCCCCGCCCAACCCGAAAAACGGCCCACTATTCATTTGTAATTCACCCGCCAAAAAGTGACCATTGTTCAATAAAAAGGCCGAGAAGCCCTATTTGGCCTTTTTCAATCAATTTCTTTGTAAACCTCTGCAAGCCATTGCAACACCTTCAAACCCTGAAATTACCAGTTGACCTCAATTTCACTCCTGAAGAAGTTGTAGAGACCCCAATCAAGCTCTCAGTCCATACCATAGCCCATTCAACCTTCTATATTTGCCGAGAACACCAATTTGAAGTTAATTCACCCGAATTCCAGGTATTTAAAGATGAATTACCAGACACCCTTCCAATTTGAAAACGTTCAGTCTTTAAAGTGTTTTAATTAAGTAAAATTAATTGAAATTACTTTAAAATTAAAGTGTGTTCCTGAC
Organism: Pinus taeda; assembly: GCA_000404065.3. Classification (NCBI taxonomy): domain Eukaryota; kingdom Viridiplantae; phylum Streptophyta; class Pinopsida; order Pinales; family Pinaceae; genus Pinus; species Pinus taeda. Next base: position 63,441 of record APFE031742808.1, read on the forward strand.
TAAAATACCCAAACCCCTCTGAAAGCTTCCAAATTACCTTCAAACCTTTGATATAAATATGTATAAATCAAACTCAAATCCACAAGAACTGAATTATGGTTGCCCCCATCGCCATGGATGTCAGACCAGTCACAACGCCCTATTTGGACCTTGACCCCTTCCCTTGGCAGACAGGGATTTTCAAATCAAAGACACAAGTGCCTATATGCTCCTGCTCAAAATTCATTGTTTGAGTAAGGACAGATATCTAAGCCATACTGATGACATTAGCCTTTGGGACTCCAATTTGCCCAAATACCAGTTTCCACAAGTACATGTCCTTCCTAAGATTGTCTATATGTGCCATGCTTGTTACATTCCCAGCCAGAGAGCTATAATGTCCCCAGATCAAAAAGTCTTGTTTACTATTACAGCTGAGTCAATCAATGAAATGTTGCAAGTCAAACCAGGTCCAAACCTAACCCCACTCTCCATTGGGGATTTGTTAGACCAGTACACCAAATTGATTCCGTCTAGACTGGCCCAAATATTCCAAACTTTCATTGTAGAAGAGCAACACATATTCCATATGTTTCTTCCATTTTCTCTGAAAGGGGCAAGCAAATTGTAACCATGATATCATGTATTATGGGCTATACCATAGATGAATTCATTGATAAGCTCATCCTGACCTTCATGCCCATTTTCACCCCAAGAAAGCCTCCTGCTACTTTGTATAATTATGCCTAGTTCATAGCTGAAAGGATGCATGAGCAATTTACCAGAATGCACAATGAGAGAGTATTCAAGTACTCATATGTACTTTACCACATGTTTTTGTATTATCAGTCAGACAGATTTCCTTTCACCATCCAAAAGTTGGATACTAAAGGCCAACCTAGGTCTGTTATATTTTGGACACCACTATTCCATAGGTATTCATCACCATACACCTACACAGACTCATTGACTCTTTTGTCCATCCAGTCATGACCATGCTGACAGGAAGCCCTCCACCCAGAATAAGCCAAGAAATCAAAAGAGTGCTCTAGTTATCCAAACAAAGTAAGGTGGGAGATTGGTACCTTCACCAAAATCAAACCAAAATAAGAATCTATTGTTGCCAGCTTGCCCCATACAAACTGCCCAAATACCTCCCCATGAGGTTATTTACTCTAGAATATTATATGCAGATAATGAAATCTGATGATATCAACTTTGTCTCAGCCAAGAAAAGGACTCAGTTCAAGATCAAAAAATAGTTAGGCCCTTTTATTTACAATTATAAAGAGGCAGGAGAGAAGGCAGATCAAATTCTGCAACAAAAGAAGTTTAAGAACAGTTTCATGTGGAGGTATAACCCTTAAGTGTTTATAACCAAGCTAAGACAAGAGGTCAAATTGGGACCTTACATTCATCACCATATACCAGAAATAGAGAGATATGCCAATCAATCTGAGTGGTTGGAAAACACTCTCATAAACAGGGATAGTGCAAAGGTAGATGTTGAAAATACCTTGTTTGAATTAGAGAGACAGCTTGATGAAAGCTCATTCCTACAGGTACCAAAGCAAGAAGCAACCATGAGTATCCCTACTATTTTGTAGACTCCTCAGAATGAGGAAACGAATCCCAAAAGGAACAGAGAGGAAGCCTCCAACTCAGGCATGGACATTTCCAATGTACAATATGAAGCTAGCCAAAGCAAAAGGCCTAGGCTCAATCCTGTTTCAGAACAGGAGGACACAGAAGGCTCAGTAGAAATAACTAATACTGAGTTAGACATGAACAAGGGCACAAATTCATCTAGAGAAACACAGGAGCTGTCTACATCAAAAACTCAAATTTTAGAAAGGTAGCTCAATGTAGAAGTCTCCTCATTTAATAAACCTGTTGATAGAGATAGGAACATTAAGGACAGGTTCAAAGAGATTAAAATGAGAAATGAGAAACTGAAGGCGAAATCCTATGCACAGTGTTTCAAGCTTACACCCCCAAATCAAAGTAGGTTGATGTTAGCTTTTGACATCAAGGAAAGATGCAAATTTCCTTCATAAAGCCAATTGTACAACAACCGAGAATAGCAATAGATTTCAAGAAAATAGACTTTGAAGTATTGGCAAGGGATATTCATCCCGTTGACCAAATTGAATTTCACAAGCAGGCTGGAGAAATGATTTACTCCACCCTTACAAGAAAGGCCATGGCTGCTCATCAGTTGCAAAATTCACTCAATAATATTTCAGCCCAGTATCAGTTGGAAAAGGCCTCCTCACAGGTCAAAGACACCAGAATCAAGCCTTTGGAAGACTTGATAATTGAATTAGGACATGATCCTAAAGACATCAAGGCTACTGAAAAATTAATCAAAAAGAAGAATGATGACATTGCAGCACTCAAGAAACAGTTAAAGATACATCAACTATAGCACCCCCAGGCACAGGAAGTCTTGGAAAGCCAAACAAAGCATGAAGAATTGATGGACTTAGTCCTTAAACTAAATGATCAGTTGAGGGAGACAGAAAAGGAATTGGATAGCTTAATCCAATTAAAGCAAACTGATCTCGGCACTACCTCGGTGAATGTCATCCCAGCGGTTACCACGGATGTTCCTTCCACATTGGTAGCCTCATTGGCTCCCATAGCTCCAATGGCCACAGCACAACCAGTTTCTACAACATCTACATCAGCAACAGGTACATCAGGTGATGAAGCAGCAAAATTGGTTAAATCTATGGAAGAAATGTCCATATAGACAACAGAGATGAATAAGCTCAAAGAGAAAGTGACAAGCTTGGAAGTTGATTACAAGCTTGCCAAAATCATGCACAAAGAAGAAGTGCAAAAGACTACCAGGATGAGTGAAAGATTGAAAGCCCTGGAAAAAGGACTTAACACTGAAAGAACCACTTGGGCAGGGTAAGGAAAAACTATGGGCCAATATCATTGACTCTTTCAATGATATTTAGCCATCTATTCAAGTGATTTTTGAGCAAATAGATTTGATAAAGCTGGCTACAGAAGTCATCCAGAAAGTAAAAGCAGAATTATGACAAATGCCATAAGAGGTTGTCAGAATTATCCAATTCCTTAATAGCAAGAATAAGTATGAGCTATAGGAATTGGAAATAGAGGACAGAACAGATACAATTTTGGAGGTCAAAAAGGTCCTCTCCAAGAGGAACTTGATGCAAAACTTGGAGGATAAGTGTCAGAATATGCAACTAGCCATTGACAGATTTATGGCTAAGTTCCAAATTTTGAGAGAAAAGGGATTACCCAATCCCTTAGTGATAAATGATAAACTGATGACACAGGAGGATTACAACAAGAAAACCAGAGAGGTATCAAAAGATCAAGTAAATACATCATCAATGAAGGCATTGCCAACAGGCAAAGTACTCTACCAAACATTTGAAAACTTGTTTTACCTCCAGCATGAGGCAGATGAAGCATATAGAAAGATGCTAAAAATCCAATTACCTAATGTTGAAACATGGGAGAAATTAACTGATTTACTGTAGAAATATGCAATAAAAAGGTTAATGTACAATAAAAGTAAAACAACATGGTAAAAGGATGTTGACATATCAGTAGAGTCAAAGTGTATCAAAGTCAAAATGTATTAGATGAAAGGCTAAAGTAAATGAAGCATCCAATGTGAAAGATCAAACAACAAAGCAGACTCAAGGGCAAAAAATCAAAGCCAACATAACTAAAATAAAAGGGACAGCATGAAACAATTCAATAGATGTCTCTATCTTCTTGCATGAAGATATTTCCTTCTCCTAAATTAATTCTCAATACAGTTTGAGATATTTTTGTAAATCTTTTTGTATAAATGCTTCATAATTCGAAGCATTAGGTGTGGATTCTATTAGACATTTCTATAGACTTTTTTATCAAAAAACCCAAAAGGTTGTTGTATCATTTGCTGAGCCAACAAGCTAGATTGACAAATAAAGATCAGATATTTCCAAGGATTCATGTGTTGAGCAAATTTTAGGCAAGTATTTTCTTGTGTTATTGTTATTTTTCTCAAAGTTATTCATAATCTTTAATATGTTTCTCAATCTAAATGTTATAACTGGAATAATACTTCAAAACTTGTTTAAATACACTATGTTTTAACATTTATGTATTTAAATGTTTTCTTCTGATATTTAAATTAAAGAATTCTTAATTGCTCTTTGGTTTAGATTGATTTCTTAAATATCCGGGATTCTTAATTTCTCTTTGGTTTAGATTGATTTCTTAAATATCCAGGTTAAAGGATTCTTAATTGCCCTTTGATCTTGATTACCCCTTCATTCCTCATTCACTATCTAGGTCTGAGAACCCTTAAATTCTCTCTCACTCCGAGTGAAACTCTTTCACCCCTGTCTCAAAGATCTGGAAAAAACTCTGCTATCTTGCCCTTGGAACATTTCCTTTAGTGGGTTAATCTGGTTTTGCTTCCTTATTGTTTGACTTCATAGCCCAATGGTCTAAAAGACATCATTTTATCCATCTGCCTAAGTAGATCCCACCACCCAATCTCAAATATAAATCAAAAACCCCTTGAACAAATCATAACTAGCCTAAAAACATCTTAACTAAAACAGAGTTAAATTTTAAAGAGAGAGCCCTCTCTGAGCCTCAGTAAGGCTAGGTCATGATCTCCAAAAGCAGTTTGTGGTTACCTTTGATTTTTCTTTCTTTTTACTTCAAAAGAATTATCAGAGTGATAACATTTCTGGCGACCATACTGGGGACTTCAATCTTCAGTCTCATAAAACTTTAAGGAAACCTTAAATTAATTCTTGAGCCCCTTAAGGTCATTACCTTAAGTAAGTTTTCAGAAAATTTCATAAAAACAATTTAAAAACTTGAAATTGTGGCTCCTAAAAAGATTCACTATACTAGGGCAAACCCAGATCCGAACCCTGCAACTATAGTGGATGACCCAATGAGGATTTTAAGACAACCTAAAAGAACAAAAACTCAAGCCAGTAGTAGCAGGTTAGTTAGATCCAATTCACTCCCTGAGGAGTTTTCAACTTTAGAGGACATCCCTTTCAATTTGTCATTTGACCTCTCATTATTCAAAAGTAAATTTGAGAATGAAATCCACGAAACAGTGTTAGATCCCAAGTTTGTTCAACTCATTGAATCAAAAAGGGTTATTCATTCAGATTTAGATAAATTAGTCGTTGAGAATTTTGATAAATTGGAAGCTTGGGCCTCTAAATTAATAAGTAATATAGGTGATTCTTACATTCAACAATCTACTGAACTAGCTGCCCTTACTATTGTTGCCCTTGAAGTTTCTTCACAAACTTCACTCATTGTAAATCCACCTTCCTTTACCACAACTTCATCAATTGTATCTACCACAATCCAATCACCTAAACCACTTATTAATCAATCATCTTCATTATCATCTAGTTCATCTCCCTCAGTTTCAAACCCTTCTTTAACCACTACAGCTTCACCCCCAAGTCAAACCAGAATCACAACAATGGCAACTAGATATGCTCCTCTTGTTTTACCTACCCAACTCCATCCCATGCCTGCAGATTACCAGAGTAAGATCTTCTTGTTTGATGCTACTTTCCATTACACTACCCAGCAGCATGTAAACAAGATGTCTGACTTTTTTGAATTGCATGAAATAGATGAAGCAGATGTCCAAATGAGATTGTTTGCCCAAACTTTAACTGGTGATGTCAAGAAGTGGTTCAAAGCCTTTCCTGCCAACCATATTGCAGACTTAGCAAATTTTCAAAGATTATTCAATGATAGATGGGAGAGAAAGAAGAACCCATTGCAAATACTTTCTAAATATGAAAATATTAAAAGATCTCCTAACGAGTCAATTCAGGACTATTGCACTAAGCTTAATAATATCTATAATGTAATTCAAGCCAACATTAAGCCTCCACCTGACCTAGCATTAATTAAGTTCCCTGAGGGTTTTGATGTTGATATTACATACCAGCTAAGGGAGAGAAATCCTGAAACACTTGAACAAATGCAAAGTAATGCTATCAGTGTAGAAGCCAACCTGTTAGCTAAGAAACCACGAATGAGGAATGAAAAGAAAGTTGTATTTAAAGAAGAAGCTTCAACTTCAGATGGAAAAGTAGATGTTTTAGCTAAAAGTTTAGAAAGAATCATGGATAAGTTAAAGAACATAGAGAGAAAAAATCAATGGGAGAATCAACAACAACAACCCCCAATAAGAAACCCAAATTTTACGAAGAACCCTAATACTACAAAAAATGCTACACCAGACCAACAGATTAGGCCCCCCTTCCAAGAAAACTATGTTGACGATTCACAGAACCAAGAAGCAGAGGATGATACCCAGATTAACTTACTGGAAACCACATAGGAAGACGATTTTTCTTACTCAAGAAAAACAAGAGTTATATATGCTTCAACAATTGTAGTTAGAATCTGGTGAATATTTTGATTTTAAACAAGGATATGAGTCAGTGATATATGAGGTAATTAAACAATATAGCTTGAGAAGTAAGAAGACTAACGAGACTCTCATTAAAAGATCCATCCAAACCCAGACTAAGATAATAAAAGAAGCTCCAGTTAACAAAGTGTTGCAAATTCTCCCTAGGGGAACAACTGAAACTTCAACCCCTATGATTGTAGATATAACCTCCACTGAAACCCAAACAGAGTCAATCATTGAAAACAATCAAAAGAAAAGAAATCAAGGCAAGACAATAGAAACACAAACTAAAATGCCTACCTCTGAGAAACAGAATAAAGATACTCAAACTGCACACATTAAGGAAGATCTAAATCAAACAAACAAACCTCAACTCCCTTTCAACATTAAAAATGAAATAGCTAACTTAAAGATATCAGTTCCTTTGACCAAACCGGTAAAGAATGAATCTTATAGGTCATACATAACTGAGACTTTGAACATAGGAGAGGGAGAGGATTCTATTAATTTGAATGATGACCAACCTAAATTGTTGTTTAGCCCTAAGGCCAATGGTATTCATCAGCAAGGGGGAGTTCCTCCTTTTTACATCAACCTAAACAATCATAATAAAATTTTGCATAACGCTATATTGGACTCAGGAGCATCCCACAACCTAATGCCAAAAGCAATAATGGAAAGACTGAACCTAGACATTACCAGGCCTTATAAGGATTTATTTTATTTTGACTCCAGTCAGGTTAAATGCCTTGGTCTAATCAAATACTTATGTGTGACTCTTGTCTAGTGCCCTACAAAGAGCATAAAGAGCATTCTATCGGACATTCTGGGTGCATACATCCCACCAAAATATGGAATGCTACTATCTCGATCATGGGGAGAAAAACTGCAAGGATCTTTGCAGTTGGATATGTTTTATGCCACCATATCCTTTTTTGGCCAACCAAGAAAATTATATAGGGAGACCTTGTTGAAGTACATGGTCAGTAGTGAGGAAAAGCAACAAAACTTTCCCATAGACTCCATGCATTCAGATGTGGACTCTTTTATCTTATACAATGCAGAAAATGATAAAAAGGAAATCACATCCAAAGACCTTAAGTACAGAACAGCTGACAGTGAGAACATATCCATGAGTCACTGGCATTTAGACTTTGATGGGTCTCTAAATAGGTTAGGGGCTGGTGCAGGAGCATGGATCCATAATATGGAAAATAACCATGCTAGGGGACATGCTTTCAGATTGAACTTCAAATGTACCAATAACAGGGCCGAATATGAAGCCCTGATTCTAGGGTTACAATTGGTTAGGAAATTGGGAGCCAAAAGAGTTTCCATCATAGGAGACTCAGAGTTGATTATCAAATATATCAGTGGTGAATATTATGTCAACAACCTTAGGCTTGGTAGATATAGGGATACTGTTTTAGACTTGATCAAGGACCTCTGGGAATCAAACTTTGCTGCAATTCCTAGAAAACAAATCATGCAGGCCCATAGTCTGGCTAACCTTTGCTAGTACTTGTAAATTGTCATTTCAACCAAACCACCAGTACACTGCAGAAGTTAGACATAGGCCTATTATACCAGACAACCTTAACTATTGGCAGATTTTCTCCCAGGACTCTCAGATCTACGATTTCATGAACAATGAAGGTGAATTTCGGAATTGTAAGATAGATACTAACTGTACAATAGACAGTAATGTAGAAAGCATCTTAGATGTAAATATTTTTGATGTACATAAACCAACTAAATTTACTAAACTAGAAATAGATAGTTTATAAAATGTAGAGATAGATGAAATAATGGATGATGATCCTGAGATTCTTAATTTGAAAAATATTTTTTTGCCTAGAGGATTAGTACCTTCAGAGAATTTGTTTGACTCTAATGATGTAGCTAGGAAACCCAAGATGGAACCTCTAAGAGCTGACATAGAAGAGTGTAATATAGGGAATGAAGATAATCTAAAAATCATTAAGATATCTAAAGCCTTACCCCCAGAGGAAAAGGTCAAATATATAAATATGTTTAAGGAGTTCCAGGATGTATTTGCCTAGAGTTATGAAGACTTAAAATCTTATGGCACCAGCATAATCCAACACAAAATACCTTTAAAAGAAGCTCATAAACCTTTCAAACAGAAACTTAGGAGGATAAACCTTATTCTTATGCCATCCATAGAGAAAGAGGTTAAAATAATGTTTGATGCCCAAATAATAGCGCCCATTAGAGACTCATACTGGATTTCAAACTTAGTTACAACTAGGAAAAAGACGGGTGAAATTAGACTTTGTGTAGATTTTAGAAACTTAAACAAGGTCTCTTTAAAAGACAACTACCCATTACCAAAAATGGACCATATATTGCAAAGGGTAGTGGGGTCATCTAGGATTTCACTGTTAGATGGATTCTCTGGGTATAACCAGATCTTAATCCAACCTGAGGACCAAGCCAAAATTGTGTTTACTACTCCTTGGGGTACCTTCATGTATTTGAAGATGCCCTTTGGATTAATGAATGCAGGTGCCACATTTCAAAGAGCTATGGATATAGCTTTTGCCAAGGAAATCCATGATTTCTTAGTAGTATACCAGGATGACATCACAATCTTCTCTAAGTCTGACAATGAACACTTAGACCACCTCAGAAGAGTATTTATCAAATGCAGGAAATTTGGGATTTCTTTAAATCCTAAAATGACACTTTTGGGCCTTGAAGAGGGAAAACTGTTAGGACACATCATATGTAAAGATGGGATTAAGATAGACCCTGCTAGAATAAAAGCCATTTTGCCCATTTCCCATCCCCGGAACATAAAAGGGTTACAATCATTTCTAGGAAAGATTAATTTTCTTAGGAGATTCATCTCAAATCTAGCAGAATTAATTAGGGAATTAAATAACATTCTAAGAAAGAACTCAACAATTAAATGGACATTGGAGGCCAAACAATCCTTTGAAGCTATTAAGGAAGCATTAACCAAGACCCAAGTCTTGATTAGTCCTTACTTTAACAAAGATTTTATCATTTTTTCTTTTGCTTCAGAACACACCATTGTCGTTGTCTTGCTGCAAAAGAACAATCAAGGATATGAACAGCCAATAGAATTCTTTAGTAAATCCTTAAGAGATGCCACACTCAAATACAATATCATGGAAAAAAAAGCTTTAGCTTTGGTTAAGGCTATCAAAGATTTCAGAGTATACATTTTGTACTCTCACATTATTGCTTATGTTCCAAACTTTGTAGTTAAGGACATTTTGAATCAAAATGGGCCTAAAGGAAAAAAAGGCAAATGGATTGCCACAATATTAGAATATGACATAGAGATGAAACCCACCAAGTTCATCAAAGGCCAAGGTTTAGCCAAACTCATGGATGAATCGCACTGTCAGGCCCTTGATATCAACTTCATTAATGCCCTTGATGATCAGGAGGAGATGGCGATTCCACAGATCATTTAACCTTTTACTGATTCACCATGGTATGCAGATATTACATTTGTTTTACTAAACCTACAAGCTCATCCTAGATTGACAAGAACTAAAGCTAGATTCTTAAAAATTAAGTCATTGAGATATTGTGTTATAGATAATGCATTGTTTTGGAAACACAATAGTGGTATTCTCTTGACATGTTTATTAAAAGATGAAGCTGACAAGATTTTGCAAGAGTTTCATGCAGGGGATTGTGGAGGACACTTGTACTGGAAAAGTACTGCTGACAAGATTTTGAGCACTGGTTTATACTGGCCTACTTTGTTTGCAGATGTTAAAAAACAAGTGACATCCTATCACAAATACCATTGAAGGAAAGAGAAAATTTTTGTCCTTGCCTTTTAAACCAATTTCCACTGAGATGTCATTTCAACAATGGGGGTTAGACTTCATTGGAGAAATACACCAGCGTCCTCAGCTCAACACAGGTGGATTCTGATAGCCACAAACTATTTTACCAAATGGATAGAGGCCATACCTTCAAGGCAAGCCATAGACACTGTCATAATCACCTTCCTAGAGAGTAATATCCTTCCAAGATTTGGATGTCCCCAGAAGCTCATTACTAATAATGCAACAGCCTTTAAATCCAAAAGAATGATGGATTTTTGTAACAAATCCCATATCACCCTTGGTCATTCCATAACCTATTACCCTCAAGTTAATCGAGTAACAAAGTCATCCAACAAAAGTCTAGTCAATATTATTAAAAAGTTACTGGAGGATAACAAAAAGACAGGGAATGAAAAGTTAGTCAATGCCTTATGGGCAAATAGACTGACTACTAAGAAGTCCATTGGAACATCACCCAATCAGCTGATTTATGGGATGGATGCAGTTTTCCCATCATCTTTGGGAGTACCAGTCATGAAGATCCTCCAAGAATTACAGGTGGAACCAAATGATATTCAAAGAAGAATAAATCAGACCATACACCTGCAGTAAACCAAAGAAGAAGTATATGTAAAATCACAGGTAATCTAGGAAAAGATTAAGAAAGTCTGATAAAAAGACTAAAGCAGATGATTTTCACATAGAGACGAAGTCCTTTGAAAGAGAAGACAAAGGCAAGCATGGAAAATTTGATTTTTTGTGGCAAGGGCCTTATGTCATTTATGGCTACAGAGGCATCAATGTCTTTTTCTTGAGAAACATAGATGGATCAAATCCACCAGGAGGACTTGTTAATGATAGGATGCTGAAGCATTACCTTTCCACAGATTTACAATAATTCACTTTACTTTGCATCATTGTACATAACATTGCAGAGTGTAGATTAGATTGGATGGTAACCCTTTAAAGTTGAAGCCCGGAGAGAAGGCCCTGAGCTTTAGAGGATTTATTGTCATAAGTATCAATAAAGCAAGAATCACAGAATGACACTTTGCAAAGTAACTTCAGCCACAATTCAAAGGCTACTGATCTTTAGAGTTCTTGACATTTCACTAAGAAATGTCATCCCCATGTGGAGCCACCATTAGAGTCCTATAGTGATAGGATTCATAATTTTGAATTGGCTAAAGTTAAGCCTTCTAATATTGTACATACCTTTGCTTTCTGCAAATGTTTTCCATATTAAAAATTAAAAAATGTAAAGAGGGTATCTTAAAAGAAATATCAAAGCACAAAAACAAGAAGAAAATATCAAAAAATGAAAATATATGAACCCCAAACACAAAAACGAATCATGAAAGTGTGCAAGTCTAAATGCCACTACTATTTTACTTCTTCTGCAAATAAGAGTTGTGTGCAGCTTGTCATACATGCCACAACCCATGGTAGTCAAACTGCTTAATCTTGACTATTTCATACTTTGAATTTTATGTTTATAGTTAGAGAATAAAATCTAACCAAACAGCTTAATCTTGGAAGATCATTAAATAGGTAGAGAAAATAAAAGGAGCTCATCAGTTTAATCTGCGCCCTTGGAAGATATAAGGTTAGAATTAGATAGTTTACTTTTCAAAAGAAAAAGAATGATGAGGGTCTGTTAGCCTAAATGCACCCAAATAAATAAAGAAAAAATGTTAGGGTAAGTAATGGGTAAGTAGAAGAAAACTTGCAGAAGTATAAAGTTGATTGGACAAAAGCACATTTATCATGCTTAATCATATGTTTCAATGTGCATGAGCAATTAAGAAAACAAAAACAAAGGTTTACAAGTTGATTTAATTAATTTCCCCTCATTCATTTCATCCATATACTTACTAATTTCTCCATCCACATGTATGTTCTAGTGCTAAAAATTCTTCAAGTCATAAAGTCCCAGAGCATTTCTCTGACTTTTGGTGGGACCAAACCCTCGGCTTAATGACTTATGAACATCAAATGTTAGAATGCCCTTGATAAAAAAAATTTCCCTTCATTACCCTATTAAAACCCCTTTTCCTAAGTTTAAACCCCATTTGCCTATGAAAAGTAAAAAAACCCATGTTAAATCCCATTTCACTCAAAATACCCACAAAAAGTTTTTATCCTAAGTATAAGCGTATGTGAAGAAAATGCACAAATATTACATTATGTTTAGTAGTATTTTCACTCCACTCATTTCAGTTTATATTAATTTTTAACTTAATAATATAGTTGCCGATATACATTTTCCCATATATAAATAAAACTCATATATAATACCCCAACTCTTAGTTTAACTATAAACTATCTTATTTTTATCCCATGCCCCTGCCAAAACCCTCTTAACTCACCAATTCTCAGTAAAGATAAGATAATCCCTTCATTAACCTTGTCTGAACATTTAATCCCATGATTAACTCGTAAATAATCACGAACCACCATGGATTAAAGCCTTGGGCCCCCCCAAAACCTTTGCCCATTTCATCTGTGCTAATATGTCACCCGACTGTCGTCCAATTGTCAGCACTCAAATCCAACGGTTCACATCCATATCAGGTTCACCCGATACCCGACCTTTACCTGCCCAATAAAATGGTATTGCCCATGCCCCCATCTACTATGTGTAAAGCGTTAAGGTAGATCGGGTGACCTCACCAAAATACCACCTCCTCTAAACAAGCGGTGCGATGGCTTGGGAAACCACCTCCCCGCCCAACCCGAAAAACCACCCACTATTCATTTGTAATTCGTCTGCCAAAAAGTGACCGTTGTTCAATAAAAAGGTTAAGAAGCCCTGTTTGGCCTTTTTCAATCAATTTCTTTGTAAACCTCTGCAAGCCATTGCGACACCTTCAAACCCTGAAATTACCAGTTGACCTCAATTTCACTCCTGACGAAGTTACAGAGACCCCAATCGAGCTCTCAGTCCGCACCAGAGCCCATTCAACCTTCTGCAGTGGCCGAGAAAACTAATTTGAAGTTAATTCACCCAAATTCCAGGTATTTAAAGAGAAACTACCAAACACCCTTTCAATTTGAAAACGTTCAATCTTTAAAGTGTTTTAATTAAGTAAAATTAATTGAAATTACTTTAAAATTAAAGTGTGTGCCTGACTAAAATACCCAAACTCCTCTGAAAGCTTCCAAATTACCTTCAAACCTCTTATATAAACCTGTATAAGTCAAATTCAAATCCACAAGAACTGAATTATGGCTGCCCCTGTTGCCATGGATGTCAGACCAGTCACAACCCCTCATTTAGACCTTGACCAAATGGCGGACAAAGATTTTCAAATCAAAGACACAAGTGCCTATACACTCCTGCTCAAAATTCATTGTTTGAGTAAGGACAGATATCTAAACCATACTGATGACATTGGCCTTTGCGACTCCAATTTGCCCAAATACTAGTTTCCACAAGTACATGTCTTTCTTGAGATTGTCTATATGTGCCATGCTTGTTACATTCCCATCTAGATAGCTATAACGTCCCCAGATCAAAAAGTCTTGTTTACTATTACAGCTGAGTCAATCAATGAAATGTTGCAAGTCCAACCAGGTCCAAACCTAAACCCACTCTCCATTGGGGATTTGTTAGATCAGTGCACCAAATTGAGTCCATCTAGACTAGCCCAAATATTCCAAACTTTCATTGTAGAAGCACAGCACATTCCTACAGATGCCCCTCCATATGTTTCTGCCATTTTCTCTGAAAGGGGCAAGCAAATTGTAACCATGATATCATGTATTATGGGCTATACCACAGATGAATTCGTTGATGAGCTCATCCTGGCCTTCATGTCCATTTTCACCCCAGGAAAGCCTCTTTCTACTTTGTATAATTATGCCCAGTTCATAGCTAAAAGGATGCATGAGCAATTTACCAAAATGCACAATGAGAGAGTATTCACTTTACCACATGTTTTTGTATTATCAGTCAGACAGATTTCCCTTCACCATCTAGAAGCTAGATACGAAAAGCCAGCCCAAGTCTGTTATATTTTGGACACCACTATTCCACAAGTATTCATCACCATACATCTACACAGACTTCATTGACTGTTTTGTCCATCCAGTCATGACCATGCTGACAGGAAGCCCTCCAACCAAAATAAGCCAAGAAATCAAAAGAGTGCTCTAGTTATCCAAACAAAGTAAGGCGGAAAATTGGTACCTTTACCAAAATCACACCGAAATAAAAATCTATGGTTGCCAGCTTGCCCCATACAAACTGCCCAAATACCTCCCCATGAGGTTATTTGCTCTAGAATATTATAGGCAGATAATGAACTCTGATGATATCAACTGTCTCAGCAAAGAAAAAGACTCAGTTCAAGATCAAAAATCAATTAGGCCCTTTTATTTGCAATTCTAGAGAGGCGGGAGAGGAAGCAGATCAAATTCTGCAACAAAACAAGTTTAAGAACAATTTCATGTGGAGGTATGACCCTCAAGGGTTTATAACCAAGCTAGACAAAAGGTCAAATTGGGACCTTACATTCATCACCCTATACTAGAAATAGAGAGATATGCCAATCAGTCTGAGTGGTTGGAAAACACTCTCATAGACAGGGATAGTGCAAAGGCAGATGTTGAAAATACCTTGTTTAATTTAGAAAGACAGCTTAATGAAAGCTCATTCCTGCAGGTACCAGAGCAAGAAGGAACCATGAGTACCCCTACTATTTTGCAGAGTCCTCAGAATGAGGAAAAGAATCCCAAAAGGAACAGAGAGGAAGCCTCCAGCTTAGGTATGGGCATTTCCAATGTACAGTATGAAGCTAGCCAAAGCAAAAGGCCTAGGCTCAGTCCTGTTTCAGAACAAGAGGACATAGAAGGCTCAGTAGAAATAACTAATACTGAGTTAGACATGACCAAGGGCACAGCTCCATCTAGAGAAACATAGGAGCCATCTACATCAAAAACTCAAATTTTAGAAAGGAAACTCAGTGTAGAAGTCTCCTCATTTAATAAACCTGTTGATAGACATAGGGACATTAAGGACAGGTTCAAAGAGATTAAAATGAGAAATGAGAAACTGAAGGCGGAATCCTATGCACAGTTTTTCAAGCTTACACCCCCTAATCAAAGTAAGTTGATGTCAGCTTTTGACATCAAGGAAGGAAAGATGCAAATGTCCTTCATAAAGCCAACTGTACAACAACCGAGAACATCACCGAATTTCAAGAAAATAGACTTTGAAGTATTGGCAAGGGATATTCATCCCGTTGACCAAATTGAATTTCACAAGCAAGATGGAGAAATGATCTAATCCACTGTTACAGGAAAATCCATGGCTGCTCATCAGTGGCAGAATTCACTGAATAATATTTCAGCCCAGTATCAATTGGAAAAGGCCTCCTCACAGGCCAAAGACACCAGAATAAAGTTTTTGGAAGACTTGATAATTGAATTGGGACATGATCCCAAAGACATCAAGGGTACTGAAAAATTAATCAAAAAGAAGAATGATGATATTGCAGCACTCAAGAAATAGTTAAAGATACTTCAACTACAACACCCGCAGGCACAAAAACTCTTGGAAAACCAAACAAAGCATGAAGGGTTGATGGACTTAGTCCTTAAACTAAATGATCAGTTGAGGGAGACAGAAAAGGAATTGGACAGCTTAATCCAATTAAAGCAAATTGATCTTGGCACTACCTCGGTGAATGTCATCCCAACAGTTACCATGGTTGTTCCTTCCACATTGGCAGCCTCATTGGCTCCCACAGCCCCAATGGCCACATTACAACTGGTTTCTACAACATCTACATCAACAACAGGTACATCAGGTGATGAACCAGCAAAATTGGTTAAAGCTATGGAAGAAATGTCCACACAGACAACAGAGATAAATAATCTCAAAGAGAAAGTGACAAGCTTGGAAACTGATTACAAGCTTGCCAAAATCATGCACAAAGAAGAAGTGCAAAAGGCTACCAAGATGAGTGAAAGATTGAAAGCCCTGGAAAAGGACTTAACACTGAAAGAACCCCTTGGACAGGGTAAGGAACAACTATGGGCCAATATCATTGACTCTGTCAATGATATTTGGCCATTTATTCGAGTGATTTTAGAGCAAATAGAATTGATAAAGCTAGCTACAGAGGTCATCCACAAAGTAAAAGCAGAATTAGGACAAATGCCAAAAGACGCTGCCAGAATTATCCAATTCCTTAACAACAAGAATAAATATGAGCTACAGGAATTGGAAATAGGGGACAGAATAGAGACAATTTTGGAGGTCAAAAAAGTCCTCTCGAAGAGGTACTTGATGCAAAACTTGGAAGATAAGTGCCAGAATATGCAGCTAGCCATTGACAGATTTATGGCTAAGTTCCAAATTTTGAGAGAAAAGGGATTACCCAATCCCTTAATGATAAATGATAAATTGATGACACAGAAGGATTACAACAAGAAAATCAGAGAGGTAGGAAAAGATCAAGTAAATACATCATCAATGAAGGCATTGCCAACAGGGAAAGTACTCTACCAAACATTTGAAAACTTGTTTTACCTCTAGCATGAGGTAAAACACTTGTTTATCAATAAGTCTACTTTTGCCAAATACACAGTGGCAGATGAGACATATAGAAAGATGCTGAAAATCCAATTACCTAACGCTGAAACATGGGAGAAATTAACTGATTTACTATAGAAATATGCAGTAAAAAGGTTAATGTACAGTAAAAGTAAAACATCATGGTAAAAGGATGTTGACAGATCAACAGAGTCAGTGTATCAGAGTCAAAATGTATCAGATGAAAGGCTAAAGTAAATGAAACATCCAACGTGAAAGATCAAACAACAAAGCAGATTAAAGGGAAAAAAATCAAAGCCAGCATAACCAAAATAAAAGGGATAGCATGAAACAGTTCAATAGATGTCTCTATCTTCTTGCATGAAAAAATTTCTTTCTCCTAAATTAATTCTCAATACGGTTTGAGATATTTTTGTAAATCTTTTTGTATAAATACTTCATAATTCGAAGTATTAGGTGTGGATTCTATTAGACATTTCTATAGACTTTTTTATCAGAAAACCCAGAAGGTTATTGTATCATTTGCTGAGCCAGCAAGCTGGATTCTTAATTGCCCTTTGATCTTGATTACCCCTTCATTCCTCATTCATTATCTGGGTCTGAAAACCCTTAACTACACTCTCACTCCGAGTGAAAACTTTTCACCCATTTCAAAGATCTAAAAACACTCTACTATCTTGCCCTTGGAACGTTCCCTTTAGTGAGTTAATCTAGTTTTGCTTCCTTATTGTTTGATTCCATAGCCCAATGGTCTAAAAGACATCATTTTATCCATCTATCTAAGCAAGTCTCACCACCCATCTCAAATATAAATCAAAAACCCCTTGAACAAATCATAATTAGCCTAAAAACATCTTAACTAAAACAAAGTTAAATTTTAAAGAGAGAGCCCTCTCTGAGCATTAGGAAGGCTAGGTCCTGATCTCCAAAACCAATTTGTGGTTATCTTTGATTTTTCTTTCTTTTTACTTCAAAAGAATTATCAGAGCAATAACAGAGGCAATAAGGTTGAGATGTTGAGGATTTGGCATGCTTTCAATGAATCATTAGATATAAAACATGTTATAGTTCTAAATTTTAATGACTATAATTTTTATATATACATACTTGATTAGATCATACCCTAAGGATTGTCTTAATCCAATCTTAATGTATTTTCTGGTATTTATTTGTTTGAGCTTGCCTAGACAACTAGTGGATAAATTTGAAATATTTGTAGGTATACTTCTAAATATTTTTTAATTCATCCCTAAGGATGAAAGACCTATGTGACAAATGTGTGACCTAATTAAGATGAGGTAAAATTCATGATTTGGGTAAAAGCATAGATCTCTTGGTGAAGATTTCCATCATGAAATTTCTATATTTTGAGCAGAATTTTGCATAAAGAAACTAGGAATTGGTCACACAGCAACTAGGATCTCGATTTATTCTTTGTCTTGCAAAGAACTTGACAATGTACATGGATGTGAAGATTGGATGGCGACTAACTCCAATAGAATCCTAAAGAGATTCAACGCAAACATCCATCAAGTAGGAATCCGTCTAAAACTAAAGGTACGCCTTATATCATCATATGAATGACAAATTGAAACTGTGACGAAAGGAGGTGGAGTGGAGGGGTATGTAGTTAGATGTTTGTGCATGAACTTTGAAATCTACAATTTCATTATTAGTGAGATTCCGAGGGGAAGATTTTTGGAGTTGGAAAGTTTATGATGGTCACAAATCTCCAACTTCATGTGTTAACAAGATGATCGGATTAACATTGACATCAACAGGTAACGTCAATGAGGGTTGAGTGGACTTGTGTTGGGAGCATCAGCAAGTAAATAGATGAAGATCAATAGGAAACAAGATTATATTAGGTAGTTGACGAATGGTCACCATTAATGGGTTCTTCTATTATAAACACTGGTTGATAAACCATGCTTTTATATAAGAGAGAGAGAAATTTGAAGAGATTAAGTTTGTTCTTCCAAATCTTGAGCTTGTTGCTTTGCATATTATTGGAATATTTTCTGGTTAATGATGTTATCATGAGAATTCAAGGGTGACTATTGGTTCATCTAATATTGGAGTCATCCTCTCTGCCTTTGATGATTGTCATGTATATACTTAATAGTGCAAGCTAGGCATCCTGTGGTGCATGTGTGCAGAAGCCAATTATTCATGTTCCATCATTCTCACAAAGGTTTAGAGTGCATATGTGTGCAGAAGTCAATCCTCTATGCTCCATCATGCTCACAAAGGTTTTGAGTGCATATGTGTGCAGAAGTCAATCCCCTATGCTCCATCATGCTCAGAAAGGTTTAAGAATAGTTTGTATAGGAGAAAATAACAATGCACCAAACTCCAAGCTAATGTCCATAAAGGAGCGGCTTGGAAATAAAATGTTAATAGGGCATTCACAGATAGGTTCAACACAGGTTTATAAGGCTCTTACAATAACTAAATGGTGTTCACTTGATTCTGAAAAACTCACACTGCATAGAAAATATCAACATAGAGAATTGAAAGGTATCACTAACTATATATTGCAAGCCAAACAAGGAAACAACCCATGAATACATCTTCTGTCAGGACTTCAGTATATTCACACTGCTAAGCTACACATCAAATCTCCAACTCTTGAGAATTGCAAAATAACTAGTATACGCATCAAAGTGTATCTCATGCAACTAACAAAGTTTTAACACTATTCAAAGATAACATTTCTGCACTTTAAGTCGCAAGCATTAAAAAAAATCCCCAAGGACATTGGGAAAATCTTTCATGATCAGATATTATTGAATACCGTCTTGTACGGGTTTCGTAACAAAAGAGCGTGAAAGATCTAATGACATCTAATTTTTTAAATTCATTTCTTAGTTTCAAAACAAGAAGCCATACTTTCACAAACTTCAACAACATAAATTCACACAGAACTCCAATATGATGGTTAGAGAAATCAACCGTCTGCACATCATTACAAGAGATGGTCTACCGTTACAGATACATCCATTAGAAAGATTTTACATAGCTTGGACTTGGATAATAGAAGACAATAGGGTGAAGTAAGTTTCCTTGTTATGTGAATTTGAGTTCTATAGTTACCATTGCCAGCGCTAAATGAGGAGAACAATTTAGAAATCAGCTACACTTAAATACTTGCATTTAAGACTGCAATTCTATACCAGTGCCAATACCCCTTGGGCTTTATTAAGGTCCATAAATCTTAATAATTAGGTTTGAAGTTTCACCAAGCTAAATGAATGCTAATAAACATTTATGTTTTACATATTATTTATCAAATGCAGTTATTACCCCTTATATGCCTGCCCAAATGGACTTCGTCATGGCCTAAAGCCACATGCTACTTGGTGGATTCAAGTTTAATGTAGTATGCTATCCTTTGCCGCAAAACAGATCTCACAATTTGTTCAGAACTGTACATTTGTAAATTTTAGTATTGCTGGCCAGTACTTTCCCATGATAGCACCCCTGAAATCCTGCAAATTTCAGGATTATGTCACTTCACTTGTGATGAATGGGAGAAACAAAAGCAGGTTGTAGCACAGGATATAAAGCAATAATATAAAAAATAACTACAGACGAGAATTACAAGTTACAACCACTCATGAGGGTGCAAGCAAAACAGATGAAACAATGACTGAAAGAATGCATATATGCAACAATTCTAAAGGTACAGCTAGTTTACTTTTTACGTTCAGGTCCAATTAAATATTCCAAGCTTCCTCATAATAAATAAACCATGCTTACTGAAGATATGCTGAATAAATCCATGTCAACACCCTTCTAATATCTGACAAATTGACAATGTGTTCTAGCTCGGATTTTTTAGATTTCATTATTGCATTAGGCTTGATCAGCTCATCAACAAAATTATAATGTGTCCATTTTCTTATGACTGGAACTAGTTTCAAGTTTAGGATATTACTAGTCTTTTTTACAAAAATCATGCTGTCCAGTCCACAAAGACTGCTGAAAGATCCAGTAGAAGAACAACGAAGCAACTCCTGCTGACTTACCTCTGCTATCCTTGAACCATAATTGAAAATCAGTCACTGGAACAACCTAGAAAAAGCTTTGCGCTCCTGTTCACGCTTCTCAGCAATCTGAAAAACAAATTACCCCTCTAATTAGATCAATAATTAACACGAAACTCCTATAAGGAATGGAGCTGTGAGATAATTTTGCCATCCACTGAACGTAAAATATCAGATTATTGATCCATAGTTGTGCATATTTCATTCAATCACACTGACAAGGTATGTATAAAGTCATACTTTCTTCTTTGCAGCTGCCATTTCCTTTTTTATTGCCACTGCAAAGGAAATACAAAGTGATGAGACAAAGTAACTGTTTATCCAATGCTCATAAAAGTTTCAGTTCAACAAAAGGTAGTGACATGCAAATGTTATGCGATAGAAATAACCTACCATAAATGATACATTTTAGTTGAAAAAAAAGACAAACTGAAATTACCATCATTGGGTGCAAATTCAAGAGCTTTTGTAAAGCTTAAAACAGCAGCCTCCACATCATTCAGGGCCATATGTGCCTGAAACACCAAACATAAGCTAAAATAATTACAGCAAACATCCCCCAGAAAGAACCTGTCAAATAAAAGGCATAATGATAAAACTTTATAATGTTATAATCCATCCTAGTATTTAATTGGAGAAAAGCTAGTTTGGGAACCCATATGTAAACCACCTCAAAAATTAAGATTGTTTTTAATTGTAAACTGACAAGCAAATATGGAGGCTATGAAGAATTACAGAAACTGCACTGCATAAATGAGTATATCATTTAGTGCAACTTCTATAAAAGTTGATAATATTTTGCAGCACAGAATTCTACATATGAGACAAGATGACAACTCTTAATAGTAGTGTTGCTTTACCGTAGTATATATGAAACACACGTTTCTAAAGAATTCTTAATGTGCATCCTTGCTTTTAAGTTGTTTTGTTCATTTTATTCTTAATGGCATGTTACCCCTTACACTAGCAGGGGTACATTATATTTTTGCAGCATTTTTTGACACCATTTTAAGCCCAAGGTCACAAGTTAAAGCCTTGTCACGACCATGTGAGGCCCTATATTAGGTTCTCTAGACCTTGTGTTGGGTTGGACCATGGCCAGTCCCTTTGAGTTCATCTCTAGCTCCTTTCGTCCTAGATAGGATCAGAGACCATTGAATGGGCTTAATTGAGAGCTCATGGTTTTCGAGGAGCCTGCATTTGTAAGGGTGATCACCAGAGTAGGGGTCAATCTAGTACATGTCCCATGCACCTATGTCTTACCGCATGGTTGTGAGTCTATTGACATTGTATGTGGCCTTAACCTTGGTGCAATATGCCTAAGATGTTTCTTAACATGGAAGTTTCATAAGGTCAATTTTTCACGCTTCCCAAGGGAGTTCACATTTCTTGATGCAAGTGGTTCTAGAAGTCAAAAGTCGACTTGGTCCTAATTTGTTCACTTTGATGGAAGGATGACATACCACATGGAATTTTTCCAAACAGTGAAGGCATTGTCTAGTTATGGCTGGTCAAAGTTGGTCAATAAGTACTACAAGTTTCCAAGTGGATAGGGGCAGCGTTGGGTAGTTTTTGACATGCATTATGCCAAAAGTGGTATACAAGAAGAGAGGAACAAAACCCATATCTCAGATTTGTCAGATTTCTTAGGGCATTACAGATCCTTTACATGGACATGATGATGTGGAAGAGGTTAGGGTGATGTGGCAGTGTCATGAACTTTGGGAGCCAATGGGGCTTATCATAGATGATATCAAGGAAAATAGTACCTAAAACATGTGGAACACTTTGCCAAATCATCAAGGTGTTGGAGATGAAGATAAAAGGTGGCAAATCAAGTTACTATTCATGAAAAGTCACGTCAACTAGCCATTGGACGGATAAGGTAGCCATTTGAAAGGTCAAAGTGGACGTTGGAAGCATCTTGGACCAAGGACATTAGTTTGTGGACAAGTTACTAGCCATTGCAAGTCAACGAAAAAACATCTTCAACAAAGTCGAGTTCCAAGAGGACCAAGTCGAATACTATCTAATTGTTGAGTGGAACATTAGGGCTTTCAAGTAGAATGTTGGGGTTCCAAATCCTATTATTCATCATTTCTTAGTCTTTCGGGCCATAGACAAGTGAAACGTTCGACTACTTGGGGATGTGTGCGTCAAACCAAACTCCTAAGTGGGAAAACTTGATGCAAAACATATATTTTTCTCATGAAATTCAACTTAGTCTCCAACTTGTGGATGAAGATAAAAGGTGGCAAATCAAGTTACTATTCATGAAAAGTCACGTCAACTAGCCATTGGATGGATAAGGTAGCCATTTGAAAGGTCAAAGTGGACGTTGGAAGCATCTTGGACCAAGGACATTAGTTTGTGGACAAGTTACTAGCAATTGCAAGTCAACGAAAAAACATCTTCAACAAAGTCGAGTTCCAAGAGGACCAAGTCAAATACTATCTAATTGTTGAGTGGAACATTAGGGCTTTCAAGTAGAATGTTGGGGTTCCAAATCCTACTATTCATCATTTCTTAGTCTTTCGGGCCATAGACAAGTGAAACGTTTGACTACTTGGGGATGTGTGAGTCAAAGCAAACTCCTAAGTGGGAAAACTTGATGCAAAACATATATTTTTCTCATGAAATTCAACTTAGTCTCCAACTTGTGGATGACATGTCAAGAAAATATTATTCTAATGGATGTAGGAAACAAGAGTGAGATAATCAGTGCTAATGCTGGTATAGCAGTTGGGGCATCTCGAATGAGTATATCCTCCAAGTGGGATAAAATTTCTTCCATATGATTAGTTTGAGTGGGATAGTCTCACCTCCAATTCCTCATTCAATCTTAGTCCTCATGGGAAAGCTGACAAAGGGTTGTGATCCCAACTTGACAAAGTGGAAAGTAAAAGGCCGATGTAAGCCTCAGTCCATCAACCATATTTTATATATATATATATATATATATATTCCTTTTTTGTTTTTATTAACTAGCATGCGGCATAATTTTTTATCATACATAGCTAGTAAATCCTCAGGAAAAAGAGAAACTAATTCTAAATCGAAGCCAAGGAATAAAGTACATCCATTTTGAATCTATTTTAGTATTTTACACATTTCGCAAGCATATTTAGTTTTTTGTGCAGAAATACAGCAAATCACAATTGTAGCATATCATTTAATGCAGAATTCTTACCTCACAAGTTGCCTTTTCTCAAGTATCTTAAACACACCCTATTTAGCTTCAAATCCAATTTTACAAGTTATATCTTCAATTGGTAGCTAAAAATAGTAATTTTCAGCCATTTAAAAACATTAGCATCTTGCCGGAAAAGATTTATGAGTTTGCACCCAAAGGGTTTTGACCCCAAAACCACTTGAAATTCTATTTTGTTGCAGGTCTAAGGATTAGAAGTGGTGCAAAGTGAATCATTTTCTATCTTATAGCCTGCCCACCCGTAAATCTTATATATAGAAGTGTTTGGGCACCTTTGGGTGGCCTGTAAAGGGGATTTCCTTATCATTTTATGCAATTTTACGCAAATTTTGTAGACTTTCTATAACAGGACAGCAAGTTAAATTGCATCACAACCCCTCTAACCAAGGTACTAATCAGAGAAATACTTTAACATTTGGTTAGCATATTATTTGTACACTCAATTTGACTACTCACAATATATCTTGTTACATTTGAGTGTCTTTCTTGCTGGTTTAGTATATTCTCTACAGATTTTACACATTGGGCCAATAGGCATCAACATATAACTCCTCCACTTCAACCATTTGACTCCATGCAAGGCACTGGTCTTGTGTCGGATGGTTGAATTCATCCAAGGGAAACCTCCCATAGCCATTTCGGAGGTAGTTGGGCTAGAGGAGTGGGGACTATTACCACAAGATCTAGCAGCTTAGTGCAAAGCCTCACTAAGCAACCTAAGTCTTATGTCAACAAAGAGATCGATCACCACTGTCACCTAAGTGGCTTCTCTCCTATTTTTTGTGCTTAGATGACCTACGGTTTCCAAGCAAAATGAGAGCCTAAAAATCTTGTAGATAAATTTAAATATAAAATCTTCACTAAAGGAAGGCTCAAAGGTGATAGAAATTTAATGGTTATGGAAGAAGGTACCATCAATCCTTGAAGGCCAAGATAAGATTTACAAATGTTCAAATATGCTTTCCAACAACCCCAATAAACTAAAGAAAGGTTGTTATAAGTTAGGCTTTTAAAGATATGCAGATTTACAGCATGCAATAGAAAATAACAAAAAGAAGATAACCTATACAGGATAAGATCAACAAAGGCCTTAGGCTATCCAAGAAGGTAAGAAAGGGATAGGTAAACAAGTTATTTTTTAATGGCTAAAAATGCACAAAACAACAATAATACCTAGACGTTAGCCCTATTTTTAGTGGTAAAATATAAAATAAATAATGTATTTTGTTTTTCAAACATTAATGAGTCCAAACCCTACCTAAAGGACAACAATGTATAGGTGCAAAAATGCTATTAAATGCAGATTTAGACCAAATTCTAAGCCTAGCTAGCATAAAATAAAGAAAAAAAGAAAAATTTAAGTTCATCGACACACCAAGACTAGTGCCTTCAATCAATTGGGCAATGGAGTCTATTAGGGCATGATCAAGAAAGAAGGATCTTGGATAGAGAGGGTGGAAGGAAATTTGCTTCACTTTAGAAACCCCAACAACTTTCTTCTTAAGAGATTTAAAGTCAAAGGATGCAAGAAAACTAGTTCTTTTGATGGATTCTTGATGACAAATTTTGCACAAATTCATAGAAATGAGAGTTCATAAAAGATATTGCACTTTTCAATATGTCATATAACAAACCCTAATTTCAGAAATTTCATGCAAAATGGAAGAAAATAGCATTAAATTCACACCATTCAAGCAAGAATCACGTCATCAATCCATAAGAAAACCTATCCATCCAAAACATACCCCCCAAAGACAATTTGCACTCTACTTAGCCATTGTGTCGAAGCAAAAGAAAACAAACACTATTGCGCACTTCTTCAAGAGAAGGATGATGAGTGTGTCACGCTGATCCAAATGAAATTAAATCCTCTCTATTTATATGAGGGTAACCAAGTCAATTTTCCATAACTTACAAATAAAGGCCCTAAAAGTTTGTTCAAAGCGCTCCACAAGGCTAATAGGTCACAAGCCAACCTAAAGATAACTTTACAAAATGATGCATCAGAATAAAATGCCATTAATTTCCCACATGTGTGGGAGAATTATCTCTCCAACATGACATCATTCTCCATAAATGAGCATCTCCATCAATTCAAGTGACAAAATAAGTCCAAGAGTTCTCATCACTCCAAGATACCTCATCAAAGTGAATAGGTGCATCTCCAAGTACATCTCCTCATCCAAGACGTCATCATCATGAAGCCCTACGTCATCTTTCTAGGGGTTGCATGGGTTACGTGGAAACCCTAAAACATGGCGTTAGATCAAAACGGAGTGAGTCATCCCTCCCAAAGTGTCTCAAGTAATCTCATCATCATCTAGGCTCAGGAACATAGGCAATGTTCATCAAGTAGGTATAAGGCCTGCCTGGGAGCATCCTAGGTCCTTTGGGGCACATCATCAATCAATCTAACACCCTGACTTCTTGGCTCAACATTTCAGCATATGGAAGTGTAGAAGGGGCCATGCATCCATGTGGAGGCTCCTCAAGGTCCAACACTGATATCTAGAGGTGCAACAATGGGGCTGTAATGTCAAAAATGCTTTCATAGTTGGGATAGACATCCTTTTCAATGTGATGGAAAGGTGTCAAGCCATCACTCAAGGGGCATCCAATGTATCTGTAGAAACTACCTAAAACATACCCTCAAGATCAAGTGAGATCAACATCACTAGGTGAAGAAACCACTAAAGTACTATAGAGGACCATACTTAATGCTAGCAACACAAAGATACTTCACAGAAACCTTGCCTGATACTTCACAGAAACCTTGTCTTCAAATGTCTTTCTAGCTAATGATCTGTAATAAAGTTACCACCCTTGTGCTAGGGATGACTATGCAATTAACCCCATTAGGTGTTTCTAGCCCAATGATAAATGTGGTCATGGAGTGGGAATGGGTTCAAGGAAGATTTCTTAGCCATGGCGCCAGTTGAAGCAGGTACAATGTCTTGAGTATAATGATGATAAGAGGGAGAAATCATCTAGGCCTAAGTTACCCCTTTCCTCGACCAATTTTTTCCATCCCTCTAGTGTGCATTTTACTTCAATGATTTTTCTTTTCTTCCTTACATAGCTTGGGTGACCAACTTGCTTTATGTTAGAAAAATGATTAGGACAACATGTTTCATTTTAGCATTTTCCTTTAATGACATTTATTTGTAATTTAGGTTCTTCTTATCTTGATTATGGTTATGTTCTTATCATCAAATAAATGCCTAACATAATGAAGATCATATGAACACAAGATGTATTCTACATGCCAAGGCAAAATCCCTCCAACAGGGGAAAATCCGCAAGAACTTCTATTCTTATCAACTTCAACGGAGACTTCCAAGACCAAATGACCATGTCTTTCTAGCTAGAAGTCAATACTTCTCCAAGATTCTTCTCAAGTCAAAATACCACCTCATGCAAGCTTCACGAGTTTGAATGCAATCCTGGACTTCACTATTCTTCTTGTTGCAACTTTCAAACCTCTAAGATACCACTGTGAAATCTTCGAACCTTTGTTCCTCTTCCTGCAAACTACATACCTCTGTTCCTCTTCCTGCAAACTACATACCTCTGTTCTTCTTACTGTAGACTTTGGATCTTTGTACCTATTGTAACTCTCGGTCCTCTATGCTTCATGTGACCTTCGAACCTCTTACTGTGCTTCTGACTATAATTTTTGGGTCTCCAAGATATCCATGTACCTTCGCTCTAAGCATACCACTTCACGTTTCAGTTAGAAGCAGATTCTTTTATGTTTTTCGGTCTTCTAGTCTTGTCTCAGTTTTGTCTTCTAATTTGTCTAACTCATCGAATTCTAAACTGATTGTAGAAATCTCCCAAAATGATCTGAATCTCATGATATATATACTAATCTTCCTAAGTCGAGTAGTTTGAAACAAGGCCAACATGAAAAACTTCTAGGCCGACTTGAAGTGTCATAGGGCCAACTTGTAATAGAGCCAACGACTTGTAATAGGGCCAACTTGAAGTGCTTCTGAAGGTTGACTTCTAGCTAGAGGCCCAATGACTTCTTGAAAACAAAATTACATGACAAATCCTACAGGCATGCAGTGGATGCCTTGACTTATTTGACCAATGACCCAAGCATGAAGCCAATGCTTTAATAATATTTTTATTTACAAGAATTACACCATGAAATGAGACAAAATAACAATTATGAAGATCGCAACTAGTTACATTTCCAAACACTCACTCTTAACTAGGGAGGTATTCATAATTTTCCAATTGGTACAAGGACAGTCCTCCATTTGAAAAGTTCTTATAAGAAGAGATCCAGATTGATAAGCATCACTCATCATAAGAAGAGATACAGATTGATAAGCATCACTCATCATAGCCAGCATTGTCACATTACCCAAGGCCTTGACAGGTACACTCTATCTCTCACAAGATCAAAGCACAATGCTAGGAGGCATTCCATAGGACACCATACTACCTCATCATGGTACATACTCCAACTAGGATACCCAGAGTAATCCTACCACCAGACCATTCTTATCCAAGTCCATGTGACTTAGGATCTTTATCCTAATCCATCACATTACATGACTCTGTTTGTCCAAGATGCTTATCCGATCCAGCATTTTCCTTATCTATGTCCATGTACTTGACCTAGGATATCAATCCTAATCCATCATAGTACCTGACACAAGGAGAGCCAAACAAGTCATCATTCTCCCTGTCCATGATGCATGCACTAGACTTACGACTGATAATCCTAGTCTAGTACACGACATAGGGAAAACCAGTGTCCAACCATATTCCCTCTCAATTAGGGAGGATACCCCTATTCTCCTTTTAATTAGAGAATAGATCATGTTCCTATTCAAGGAGACTCCTTTTACTCCCTCTCAAGCCAAGAGGAGATTCCCAACTTCGAAGTCACTACCACAAATCTTCTTACTTGTCTTTCATATAAGCACCAACTATTAGTTGTTTATATCTAGCATGGCTCCCTCTTTCCTCCGTATTTCATTGTACAAAGCATGCTTCCCTTTATAGTATCACAGATCATGGAGCCATCATCTTATGACAAATTCAAGTCATCCATCTTATACATCACTTTCCTCTCGACTTTATCAATGAAGGCATTCTATTGAACCTTCCCAAACTTCAAGCTGATCATAGCTTCCTCACAAAAGTGATCTCCCTTCTAGACCTTTAGGTTATCTTCTTACACTGCTACCTTCCAATCCCAACATGAGCACATCTTGATCTCCATAGATGTTAGTTACCAGATGTTGGGCTTTCCCTAAACATTCACACAGTTGAACTTGCCTCAATTGTCATCACGTATACCTCCAACATCTTTCCAAGTAGCAAAAACAACATGTTAACAAGATAACCAATAATAGATATTAACATCAAACTTACCTCACCATGACAGTCTTCTTCAACGAAGCATAAACATCCTCATGGTCCATCTCCATATGAGTCTACCTTTATCGGAGTGCCCGACGATCTAACTTGATTACCAAGTTACCATTCCCTCCATTCATCATGCTCTTCATGGCATAAGATCAACATATCTTTCTCATTTTGCTTCCTTCATTATGTACCTGCAACATTCACTGACAAGTACCACCAAGCAAACTATGCAAGTACAAGAGCATGATTGACAATCTATGGGTTCCATGGAATCTTAGAGAGAAAGAACTCCTAGGGTTTTTATATCCAAACCCTAAGTCTATTGATATTTCCTTTTGAAACATCAACCCTAGGGTTTGAATCTCAAATCCAATTCTACCCTCACTAGGGTTTTCCATTCACCTTAGACTACCTACAAACCCCAGAGACCAAAATCTAGGGTTTCTATGAGGGAACAAACAAATTAGGGTTAGGGTTCCTCTTTTGACTAGGGTTCCAAGTATCAACTAGGATTTTACAAAATCCTAGTTACCAACAACTTTTAACAAGATGAAGACTACAAACCCTAGAATCAAAACATGTCCCAAAAACGCTAACGCAATTAATGTCAAACCCTTTATGTATAAATATACGTACCTTGTAGACAAGGATTACATACCTCAGTTCTCCATGGAAGTCTACTACAAAGCTTTCTTCATGATCTTCTTATTGTTTTTCAAGATTGAAAAGTACAAAGATTCCAAAGCCAAAGACTGCCATCAATGATCTATTTCTTGAGACATTTAAAGCCCTTTTGGAAATGTCATACTCTTGCCAAACTATAGGACCTTTTCACTGATCATTTTTAGCCTCTACTAAGTGTAGTAACTAGGGACAAGGACTTGATTCCTCTTCTCAATGATTGCTCCCAATAAGTGACATCAGCCCTCTAGAAGGTCTCCACACTACTCCCCATATATGCCTTTTAAAATAAGCCCAACAGGTCTTCCATGTAAGTCGGCCTAGATATTTCTTCTAGGAATTCCTTACATTGACCTCTAGGACTATATCAAGGCTTTTGTTCATTCATATAAGATGCCTTCTAGATTAGGCCTCTTAACATACCTTCTAAAGATGACAATAGGGCTGCCTTTTTCTTCCTCCTTTTTCTTTTATTGTACATGACTTATATCCACAATTTTGTTCATATTTATAAAGGTCTCGACCTCTTAATGCACAGAACTTAGGAACCTATATCAGATCTCTTTACTTGGCTTATTTAGCGCAGAGTTTTGGCCTAGCTTAGGCGGAGTTCTTGTCTATTTAGGATGGTTGACTGTTCTTCTAGTCTGAAGTTTGATGTGTCGAACTTCAAATAGATGCAAGTATGCTCTGATATATGCCTTTGGTTCTTCGTTGGCCTAAAGGACTGAGTCTATGTCCTTTTGAAATTTTTATTTGTTTAGAATGCGATTGCAAGTCTTCCGTACAGGATCTTCGGCCTAGTCAAGCTCAGTGAGATGATCTTTTTCGACCTCCTTTTTATGTTTCCTTCTTGCTTATCCTTCAATAGAATTGCCTATTTCAAAGAATGTTTGGTCTGAACCTTTACCACAGAGATCTCCTAGCTGCCAACGATACTAACCTCGCTCTGATACCATGCTGGAAAAATGATTAGGGAAGCATATTTCATTTTAGCATTTTCTTTTAATGACATTTATTTGTGATTTAGGTTCTTCTTATCTTGATTATGTTTATGTTCTTATCATCAAATAAATGCCTAACATAATGAACATCATATGAACACAGGATGTAAGCTACATGCCAGGGAAAAACCACTCCAACATGGGAAAACCCACAAGAACTTCTCTCCTTATCAACTCCAAAGGAGATTTCCAAGACCAAATGACCAAGTCAAGCCTTCTAGCTACAAGTCAACACTTCTCAAAGAGCCTTCTCAAGTCAAAATGCCACCTCCCGCAAGCTTCAAGAGTTTGAATGCAATCCTTAACTTCACTGTTCTTCTTGTTGCAACATTTAGACCTCTAAGATACTACTGTGTGATCCTCGAACCTCTATTCCTCTTCATGCAAACTATGGACCTTTGTTCCTCTTCCTGCAAACTTTATTCTTCTTACTGTAGACTTCAGATCTCTATAACTATTGCAACTTGCAGTCCTTCTATGCTTCCTGTGACCTTCAGACCTCTTACTGTGCTTATGACTGTAATTTTTGGGTTTCCAAGATATCCCTGTACCTTCGCTCTGCGTAGAGTCTAGACCACTTCCTGTTTTGGTTAGGAGCAGAGATCCTTTTATGTTTTTTGGTCTTCTAGTCTTGTCTCAATTTTGTCTTCTAATTTGTCTAACTCATCGAATTCTAAACTGATTGCAGAGATGTCCCAAAATGATTTGAATCTCATGATATATAAACCAATCTTCCTAAGTCAAGTAGTTTGAAATAAGGCCAACATGAACAACTTCTAGGCCGACTTGAAGTGTCATAGGGCCGACTTGTAATAGGGCAGACTTGAAGTGCTTTTGAAGGTTGATTTGTAGCTAGAGGCCTAAGTGACTTCTTGAAGACAAAATTACATGTCAAATCCTATAGGCATGCAATGGATGCCTTGACCTATTTGACCAATGACCCAAACATGAAACCCATGCTTCAATAATATTTTTTTTTTACATTTTTCTTTACAAGAATTACATCATGACATAAGACAAAATAACAATTATGAAGACCGAAACTAGTTACATTTCCCAACACTTTATGCTTTTCCAATACCCTTTAAAGATGTAGTAGTTTATTGCTCATCAAGTTGGGACATTATAAGTTCCTTTGATTTAGATAGAGCATGAAATGCTTAGGAATTGGGTAATGACTTATGAGGGGGGTAGAGCTCAATCTAAACTTTTTCCCACATGCTTATCATTAGACTCAACCATATTTTGCATTTTTCATTTTCTTTCACTTGTTGCCACATATGCTTTTATCTTTCTTTCTATCGCATCAACTTCTTAGGGCAAATTTTCCAAGTCCTAACTCAAAAATGTGGATATAGGGTGTCATTACCAGTGAAAAAAGACAATCAACCCAAAGAATAGAAATAAATATCAGGGATAGATGGAAAATGACAAGTATGGATAACCTTGGGCATGCTATATCAATTAGTTCATCCCACTCGTGCCTCTCCATAGAAAATGGAAAGAAAAGGCCTCAGGGAAGGTCACATTGGACTAGGGTCAAAGGATAACCTCCCAGGTGAAGTGTGCGAACAAAGGTACAATCAAGGGCTATCAATCATCCAACTCAACTTGTGATCCCTATTAGAATGCCCTTAACATTAAATGAAAGCACATCATTACATAAATGGTTAGTATATATTTTGATAGATGACCCACTTTCCTTCGAGAAGTATGCTAGATGGGAAAGAGCACAGACCGAAACATAGGTGGAGAGCCCTGAAGTAAAGCTATCTATAGATAATCATAGACTAATTTTTGGCTTGTTGACCAAAGGTGGTAAAAAATTTCTCCTAAGGGTTAGCCACTTTTGGTGGGTAACAAAGACCTAGGTTGTGGTAATAGTGGGTCCTTGTCCTATGTGTGCCGATTTTAATAGGTTGCAAGGATCTTTGGAAACCATACTTATAGGAGCAGTAATATGGCCAAAAATGTTAATTCCCCTCCAAAAGCACACTACTACTATAAATAGATTGAGGTTGGTCTTGATAGCTCACCCATCAAAAAGCAATACAAGTAAATATATTTAATGAAAGATATTTGAAGAGGCCTTTATATATATATAGAAAGTCTTCACTTACCAAATAAATTCCCTTGACCCACATACCCCTATTTCTTCAAAAATCAATCAATTGTAGTAAATCTGAGCCATTTGAAAAACTGTATACGCAATTGCATGTAATGATAAAAATTAGTCTCAAATATATTGATAACTAAGATTCTCTATCAAGTAAAACACCAAAATTGAGCAACAAAAGGAGTTAACATTACTAAATTTCATTTGAGATGCCGAGACTCCATGTTTAAATATACACACAACTCAAGTCCCACATCCAATGAAAGCATCCCACAACTTCTCTACATCAGGTAGCTTCTCATGACCACAAAGAGCTTGGACAAAGTTGTGCCGCAGTGGACTAAAGCCATTTAAAATCTGGACTCAACCACGGCAATTTGATCACTCAACTCTTTCATATCCATGAGATAGCTAACTCTTGTATCTGTTTTTCTCATGCAGGTAGAGGTGAGCATGTTCTTTAAAAGCATCTTCTTGGATATGTTCACACTTTGGTACAAGGTCCCCAAGGCATCATACATATATTTATTATTTAGCAGTCTCTTCCCCAATGATATAAATAATAAAGCATCAGGTGATTTAACGAATCCAACAAGATTCACTCCATGGTCACTGCCACCTTGTTGTGTTCTGCCAAATCTTTGGAATCTGTAGGCAGTGCAACCACCTTCTCCACGAGGTACCATAACTCTGCCATTCCCAGGAGGTTATGCAACATCAACTTCCATGGTCCAAAGTTTGAGGCACCCTCCAACAGGTGACCCCCTCAGTGCTCACACACTAGGAATGGCCATTACTGCAAGTCTGTTGAACAACCTTTGATCTACACTCACTGGATCAACTAGGGTTGCACACCCCACAACCCTTCTCAATTCCACGTACTGATCATTGGCACAAGATTTGCTTCAATCACTGAAGCTTGGACATATTTCCCACTGAGACCCTCTACTTAAGACAGCTTGCCTCTACATAAATGAAATTTGGAGGATTCAGAAACTGCGCTCTGATACCATCTTAGATTCTCTACACCATGGTAAGCAAACTTTATACTAGAAGAATTTCTAAACTACTAGATAGCTGAAACCTGAAAGTCACTCAAGCTTACTGCTCTAATAATGCCAAAGTCTAAAAACATTCTGCAGAAAATTATAATAGAAACTCGCAGATCTGTCCTAAATGATACCACTGTTATTAAGCAGAAAACAGAATCACTGTGTACGTGCTAAATCACTGTTAAAAGCAAAACACAAACTCAGTAGATGGACAGCCAAAACCTGTCACTGCTTTCTCATTAACTCTCAACTGAAATCTGTTACAGGAAAATACAGCACGCTAATTCACTGCTCAATGCTGAACTGAATTAATTAAACCTATACCCTACCTTCTCCTTTATAAACTAGGAAGAAGAGTAGGTACAATAAATATGGGCACATGCACAATAGCACTTCAAACGGAAATGGTAAGCATGCATCCTCCTCAAGATCTGCAACTTTAACTAGACTGCATGCAACTTACCCAAATAAACCAACCCTAATCTATGGTGTCTTGAATTAGAGTGCTCAACACACATGAATTCATGTACCTTTATCCTCAAATCAACTGCACCTTTAAGAATAGTAAAGCCACAGAACAATGGCCTGTCTCCTCGGGATCAGTGCTGATCAAAGCTTATTCCTAAACTGGACCCAATGCATAACATTATCCTATCCTAATCCATAGATGGTGCATGCATGTATGCATACGCCCTCATTGTTGGAATCCAACAAATAGTGATGTGCTCCCTCCTAGTTTATTCTACTGCTGCACCCTCATCTGCAGATCATGCTACATGGAAGTCAATACTGTATGGATCTGTTGAGACTCGCACATGTGCCTGTACAGACCTGTAGTACTTTCTTTACCTTCTGATGTTAATGGACCTGTTCCAGCACCCCCTTTGCCCAGCTATTCTCTGCCCATACCCACAACCGTACCTTTTTCTGCCACATGTTCACCCAGGACTTGGCCACACTGTTCAATGTACCAAAAAATAACAGCAACTGACACCTCTGCCCTCAAGAACCTCAAGAAGAGGTATGAATGCTGACAATGACTTCCATGAATGGATTGACGGAGCTTAATGAGGAGCAGGCTGAAATCAAGGCACATTTCAGACTGGGAAGGACTCCAGAAATAATAGAAGCCTGTCAGCCTGTGTCACCATGTCTGTTATGTTCTTCTCTTGAGTTTTCTAATTTCAGATAGGATTACCCATGACTATCGTTTGGGTTTCCAGCTCTGAATCAAAGTAGTTGTCAGTGTAGACTGTAGTATATCTTTGATGGTCTTTAGATATAGGTGTGATATCAAAAGTCCACACTACCACACCTCTACTGACTGGTGAAATATTTTTGTATATGAAGAATAGTACAAAGTCTGTACGTAATAGAGTCTCCTAATAGTTCGTGCAGGATTTTGGTATGATGAGCAAGATGAAGGGTTGTACACAGTAGATTATTCGGACAATTTGCAAGATTACAAAGAAAAGATGCTTCTCGAGGAACTAAAATTCTTTGTTTTAGTGGGAGCACCTTTTTTTCCTTACCAAAAAGTGTCACATATCCCCGAGTATATGAAATATATCAACATCACCAATATCCAATTTTAGTGAATCAATTTTATTATTATGATTAAAATCAATCGACATTATTTAAAAATAGCTCTCTCAAAAAACAACTTTTACGTTTATAAGATGGCTTCTGTTAGAAAAGTCATTTATGATAAACTAAGTCTAAAATACAGTGTCACTAAGACACGATGTATCTCTACTTATAAAGAAGCATCAAAATTTAGATAGAGAATATTTGAGCAGCGGCAGTTAGGGCAAAGCTTCTTAATAAGTAGCACTTGGGTACTGATGTATTCATGTGCTCAAAATTTAGTATAGATAACAAAGGTACTATATGCCAAAAGAGTATTGTATTCTATGTGCAATATCCAGGCTTGGAATCTAGGCATCAGAATATATATATATATAATATATATATATGAAGTATTGACTATTGATTTGGGGTAGCATCGGATGTGCTTTAGCCATGAAAATCGGTGGAGAGGCTAAGCACATGAGATCTCCAAAACCCAAAAATGCTTTGGGCAGATTCAAACCGGTTTGGGAGATATTAAAATAATTAATATTTTTAATGGAGTTCCTAAGTCCAAACTTAGGAAAAATAAAATATTGATGGGTATTAATATAAAACCGGGTTAGAAGGTTCCAAAAGTCATGGATCAAGCCAAATCTAATCTTAGCCGTTGATTAGAGATTTAATCTCGGCCGTTGAAGGACCAACAGGAAAAGTATAAGAAGAGGCTTGAGGGTCAGTTGGAGAACACACTAAGGGAGACCAGTCAGTTCAATTTCTAGAGCAGGATTAGCTGAGAAATTCGAACTAGTGGGCTAGGGAGCAGCAGGAGGCAACGGGCATGGAACAGAGTCGGGATCATCACCGGAAGACTAGCGCAGAGGTTGGAGAGGCAGATGCAGAGCCTCTCAGGCAAACGCAGAGGCAGCAGACTGCGCAGTCATTGGAATGCCTACGTGGGTGATGCAAAGTGGCCTAGTGCTAACGCAGAGAGGCAGGGGCTGACGCAGTAAGTCTAGGAACTGCGTAGAGGCCAGTAAGCCTGACGCTGAGGTTGGGAGAAGTGCTGGAGAATTTGTTCTCTGTTGGGTAAGCCAGTTTGGCACCCAGTTGTACTGAAGAATTACTGAATAATAAAATCCTCCTATGTTGCACTGGTTTTCCTGCATTGGGTTTTTTCGGGGACCTTTGTCCAAAATATCTGTGTTGATGTGTTGATTCTTGTGCATGTGTTTGTTTCTGTATTATGGCGTGATATTCGCAGCAGAATTTATTTTAATGTTTATTGAAGAGTTTTTTCGTAAATAACTTATTGGCAAATAAGTAGGTAAAATAAATCAGTTGTTGCAGTGATAGAATTTTCACATGGTATCAAAGCAAGTAATCAGAGGCAGAAAGGGAAAATCAATTATGGGTCGAGACCATGATGTAGAGGCATCTACATCAGGAGACTCACACAGATTTTCAGAAAATTGCACAAGAGTCAGTGACTTCGATTTCTCTATGTTGGCTTCCAGGCTGGAAGAAGAAGTGGCTTGTGTGACTAGCTCTGCATCATCAGAAGTATGGTATATAGACAGTGGAGCCTCTTGGCATATGACGAGAATCCGGAAATGTTTCTCAGATTATCGAGAAGAGAGGATGAACTTTTAGATCACCATGGGGAACAAGGCAAAGTGTACTCCAGTAGGAAGGGGTACCATAGTTTTTCAAACAGAAACGGGAGAGCGGTTATGTGCTACCAATGTGCTGCATGTACCAGGATTGGGGATGAATTTACTTTCCGTGTCGCAACTTCACGGAAAATGCTATGACGTTTTTTTCATTAAGGAGAAAGTATACGTCAAACACCCAAGCTGGAAAAAGAAAGTGCAGATCGGGATCAAAAGTAACAGGTTGTACAGACTACAACTAGAATCACCAATGGAACTATTAGGCAGTCATGGAGACAAGGATTTGAATGAACTATGGCACAGAAAAATGGGACATTTGCACCATGGGGCTCTAAGAATTCTCAAAAACACTGTAATAGGAGTTCCGGATCTTAGTACGGAGCGAGATGATGTATGCAGAGGATGTGCTCTTGGAAAGTATGTTAAAGCAGCATTTCCTAGAAGTAATAACAGGGCTAAGAGTAAACTACAATTGATACACTCCAATATATACGGACCTATGTCCACGAAAGCTCTTAGTGGTGTCGAGTACTTCCTTACCTTCATTGATGACCACTCAAGGAAAACTTGGATTTATTTTCTGAAAACCAAGGACAAGGGTTTTCTATCGATTCAAAGAGTTCAAGGCTTTGGTGGAGAATCTGACTGGGAAGAAAATAAAAGTTTTACACTCAGATAATGGTGGAGAATATGTCTATAAAGACTTCACTGATTTTTGCGCTAAGGAGAGCATCAAAAGATAGTGGATAACTCCTTACAATCCGGAGCATAATGGAGTAGCAAAAAGGAAAAACAGGACTATTGTAGAAGCAACTAGAGCCATGATGTATGATGATGATCAGGATATGCCAAAATTCTTGTGGGAAGAAGCATGCAACACAGCAGTCTATGTTCAGAACAGGACTCCTCATCGGGCATTGGGAAAGATTACTCCAGACAAAGTTTTCACAGGGAAGACACCTGAAGTCAGTCATTTCAGGATATTTGGGAGCTTAGCATATTGCCGCGTACACGAAGAAAAGAGGAAGAAGCTGGATCAAACTGCGGAGAAAGGACATCTGGTGGGATATAGCGAGAATGCTAAGGCATATAGAATCTATCTTCCAGGGAGCAGGAAGGTAGTAGTTCAATGAGATGTGAAGTTCATGGAGGACAGGGCTTTCAGAAAATCTCGAGAAATGCTTTCTAAGGAGCAGTCAAAAGAGGAGTCGTTGGTCAAACCTCTTCAACCAATGGAAGTAAAGAATTCTTCCTCGGATTAGGAAGAATCCCAAGATGAGGAGGAGCTAACAGAAGAACCT
This sequence comes from Pinus taeda, assembly GCA_000404065.3. Classification (NCBI taxonomy): domain Eukaryota; kingdom Viridiplantae; phylum Streptophyta; class Pinopsida; order Pinales; family Pinaceae; genus Pinus; species Pinus taeda. Next base: position 102,313 of record APFE031742808.1, read on the forward strand.
GCTCGCAAAGGAAGAATGAGTAGGGAACTTCGTTAGATTCTGCGAGATGCAGAGGACTTCATCGGTGTGTCAAGGAACAATAAGAGGGAGCAAAAACAACCAGATAGATATCAGGCATTAGTAGCTCAGGATGAGGAACCTGCCAGTTTTCAGGAGGCAGCTCAACATCAGGTTTGGCTGGATGCGATGGTAGAAGAGTACAACTCCATAATGGTGAACAATGTTTGGGAGGTAGTGTCAAGGCGTCAAGATAGATCAGTGGTAGGTTCGAGATGGATCTACAAGATTAAATATGCTGCAGACGACAGTGTTGAGAAATACAAAGCCAGGTTTGTGGCTAAGGGGTATGCTCAGAAGGAAGGAATTAACTATGAAGAGACCTTCGCCCCTGTAGCTAGGTATACATCTATTAGAACTGTGATATCTCTTGCATCACAAATGGGGTGGGAGATTCATCAGATGGATGTCAAAACAACATTTCTGAATAGGGTGATAGAAGAAGAGATATACATTGAACAACCAAATGGCTTTGAGACACATGAGAAGTCTCATGTATGCATATTGAAGAAAGTCTTGTATGGGCTGAAACAGACAGCTAGTGCATGGTATGGTCGAATCGATGGCTACTTGCAGAAGATGGGATTTGTCAAGAGTGACGCAGATCCAAATCTCTACTATCTGGTTGTAGAGAATGAGCCTCTAATCTTAGTATTGTATGTGGATGATCTCTTTCTGACAGGGTCATCTAGGCTCATCGAGAACTACAAGAAGAATCTGGCCACGGAATTCGATATGAAGGATTTGGGACGAATGCATTATTTCCTAGGGTTGGAAGTTTGGCAGCAAAAGGGGGAGATCTTCCTTGGGCAAGGGAGATATGCTACAGAAATCCTGAAGAGATTCAAAATGGAGGACTATAGACCTATGGCTACTCCAATGATCACCAACTAGAAGAATATTGATGCATCAGAAGACGAGGATGTTGATCCCACCTTATACAGACAGTTCATAGGGTCCCTCATGTATCTGGTGAATACCAAGCCTGACATTTGTTACGCTGTCAAAACCCTCAGTCAATTCAGCAGAGGCAGAATATATGGCCGCAAGCACAACTTCGTGTGAGGCCATATGGCTTAGAAAACTGCTTGTGAACCTATTCAGAAGAAAGATGGAGGCGACCAGGATCATGTGTGATAATCAAAGTTGCATCAAGCTCTCTGGGAATCCAGTGTTTCACGATCGGTCAAAGCATATTGGTATCCAGTGTCACTTTGTCAGAGACTGTGTCCAATGAGGAGCTATACAGTTGAGCTACACTCCTACAGGAGAACAGATGGCAGACATCCTTACCAAGGCCCTTGGAAGAACCAAGTTTGATTATTTCAGGGAGAAGATGGGGATGATAAAGAATCCATTTCAGTAGTAGAAATGGGTATGTTGCAGTGCAGTAGCAGTCAACAGTAACACCATGCAACATGATGAGAAGGAATTGGCAGTGTAGATGCAATGTTGGGAAGAAGGACCAACAACAGCATGGATGCAGAAGGAGTTGCAGTGCAGATGCAGTGTTGGGAAGATGGACCAGCAATAACACGGATGCAGAGGGAGCTGCAGTACAAATGTAGCAGTGGCAGTGATAGAGCCATGGGCAGCAGCACAAAGGATGTTGGGCAGGGAGGCTTAGCATCAGCATAGGTACCAATGCCATATGATCAGAGTAATGCTCAGTGTGGAGAATTACTAGAGCACAGTCCTCACTAAGAGGGAGTGTTGATTTGGGGTAGCATCGGATGTGCTCTAACCATGAAAATTGGTGAGGCTAAAGCACATGAGATCTCCAAGACCCAAAAATGCTTTGGGTAGACTCTAACCGGTTTGGGAGATATTAAAATAATTAATATTTTTAATGGAGTTCCTAAGTCTAAACTTAGGAAAAATAAAATATTAATGGGTATTAATATAAAACTAGGTTAGAAGTTCCAAAAGTCATGGATCAAGCCAAATCTAATCTTAGCCATTGATTAGAGATTTAATCTCAATCGTTGAAGGACCAACAAGAAAAGTATAAGAAAAGGCTTGAGGGTCAGTTGGAGAACACATTGAGGGAAACCAGTTAGTTTGATTTCTAGAGTGGGGTTAGTTGAAAAATTTGAACTAGTGGTCTGGGGAGCAGCAGGAGGCAGCAGGTACAAAACAGAGAGTCAAGATCAACACCAGAAGACCAGCGCAGAGGTTGCAGAGGTAGACACAAAGCCTCTCAGGCAAACATAGAGGCAACAGACTACGCAGTCACTGGAAGGGCCGCATGGGTAACGCAGAGAGGTCCAGTGCTGACATAGAGAGGCAAGAGCTGACGTAGTAGGTCTGGGAACTGCATAGAGGCCAGTAAGCCTAACGTTGAGGTTGAGAGAAGTGCTGGAGAATTTGTTCTCTGTTGGGTAAGCTAGTTTGGCACCCAGTTGTACTGAAGAATTGTTGAATAATAAAATTCTCCTACGCTGCACCGGTTTTCCTGCATTGGGTTTTTCCGAGGATATTTGTCCAAAATATCTGTGTTGATGTGTTGATTCTCGTGCATGTGTTTGTTTCTGTATTATGGTGTGATATCTGAAGCAAAATTTATTGTAATGTTTACTGAAGGGTTTTTTCGTAAATAACTTACTGGCAAATAAGTAGGTAAAATAAATCAGTTGTTGTAGTGATAGAATTTTCACATTGACAGACAAAGAATCCTACATATATACACACACAAGAAGTATCGACTGACAAAGAATCTTGGGCATGGTTGGACTTTATGGAATCCTCTAATTATAAAAACATACAATATGTATTATAAATGGCATACCTGACCCTGACGAAAAAAAGCTTTGGTATTATCCTCACCAGTCTGAATTGCATGCTCAGTATCCACTAGAGCTCCCTCGGCATCTCCTAATCTTAACTTGCAAACCTGCAAATACAAAGGCTAAAATAAACAATATATACTGAGGCATCACTTATCATTACAGTCTTTCCCATGACAAATCTATAGTGTAAGTACCTGTAGAAGCCACTAGGATAAATGCAAATGTTTAAATCACTAAATCGCCACAGCCTAAATACATAAATATCAGGAATAAGTACAAAAATATGTCCTCCAGAAGCATACTATTTATATCATAATACTTATCAACAAATACATATTACAGCTTCTTTGCGGTTAATTATCCCATTGTAAAGGTCATTTTAAAAAATACCCCTAAGAAATTTAGAGATGCCCCTAAGAAATTTAGAGATGCGAGTAGAAATTCTCTCAAGTCGCTTCCTAATTATTTTAACACTGCATATCATTTCTCAATCTTATTCCACCCAACTGACTTGGGCACTTTTCAAGACAAGTAAAGGAATTGTCATAATCGTGTGGAGGCAAACATTGAACAATCTAACAAAAGCAAAGTTACATTTGTTCTCAAAAGTTCAGCATGCTTATGCCAGTTTGCTCAACAATATATCAATCTCAAGGAAGTTCACGCGTGGTATTGAATTTAGCCATCCATAATGGGACCCTAAACATTTAAGCTACAGCAAAAAATACCCTACTGTCTTGAATGTCAATGGGACAATATAGAGGCACGCATGCTTCACAGACTGACCTCATTCTTGTCCAGATATTTACAGTTTTGGTCAGCCTCGCATGATCTACTAACACAAATTGACTGCAATATTAGGATATTACAGCCATGAAAGGCAGCAAAACAAAAAGCTGCGCATAACTCACAAGATATAAGGGAGGGAAGACCTGTACAAATTGAATATAATTAAAAGTGAACTCAGCACCACTTGGAGATCAAATCTTGACAGGATAAAGCATCCATGTGATTAATGCCAGCTTGTTATAATGACTATGGTAACAGTTCTGCTACATTCTCCCATGAAACAAATATACACATAAGAAAAATCTGTTACAAGTTTGCAAGAATACAAATAGGTATATTAGAGTAGTAGGAAGAGCAACAAATACTATTTATCTACTTAAGGGCTCGTGTTACTAGAAAAACCAACCAAAAACAAAAACTCTGAAAGAAGACTTACAGAACTATTTGTCAGGATTTGTGACTTTATCTTCCGTAATCGGTGGCTTTTCTCTGTCAACCCATAAAACTTACTTTGTTAGCCCTGCCATGGAATTCCAACTAAATATCACTTCAAAGTACTGAAATTCATCAGTCATGGAAGAAATCAAGGCATCATATGGGAAGCTATGACTATGCATTCTAAATAATGGCAAGCCATTGAAATGAAATAATGTGAAATAATTCCACATAACAATATCAGCACTCAAAAACACTCATAGCCTGGAGTATCATCTAGATGACTACTTGAGATATATGCACATTCAGATAAGGATGTTTGACTCAATCGTTTCACGGACACATTAAGACCAATTTTGCTACATGCTCAGCAGCTAAATAACAAAACAAAAATAGTTGAATTGTAAATAATACCCTCATCAAGCTCTTCACTGTCCCAACAATTATCAAGATAGTACATAGCCTTCCTGTATTTTCTTAACGCCATCTTGTAGTTCCCATTCTGCAAAATTAAGAATTGAGAGTCAAGTTCAGCCACTTTAGCAAATCAATAAAACGGAGGATACTGTCAACAATAGTAGTTGTGGTAACAATGAACGGTATGAATCTCATTCCAAGCATTACATGTGAAATGTTCTGTGAAGGATTGAAATGTTGTGAAGCATAAAATAAAGAAGGAAGTTCAAGTAAATTAGAGCTAACCTTTTGTCTTATACAACAGCTTGGCACAGTGCTTATCACTCACAGAATTTTTGATGTAATTTTCAGCTGATATGATATGTCTTTAGTTGCGGCAAACAGCCTCCTCAGAGGGAACTTATTGTGTATTTTTGGACTTTGGTTTTGATATGCCTTTTTTCGGCATTGCTGGTATGTTTTATAGACCTAACTGATATGCCTTCAGGTATCTACAGAATGTAATTTTCATTCCTTATCTAATGGAAATTACCATTTTTCCTTGGGGAAAAAATTAGAGCTAACCTAGCTCTAATAAAACAAGATACACAATGGCAGGAAGAAATCAAAGAGATTTATCCCCTATATAATATTCACTGAGTTATAGCCCCAAGGGTTAGCTCAGTTGGTCAAAATCAGTGCCTCGCCATCGAGAGGTCACAGGGTCCATTCTCCTCTAAGCCCTTGGGGTTAGGCCTTGCTAGTGGGCCGCAGGGCTAGATTCCCTTCGAGGTCGATCAGCCCAGATTTTCCCGTGGACGTAGCACCACCAGTTGACCAGGGTGTCCATGAACCACAGCCCAAAAAAAAAAAACATTTACTGAGTTATCAATATTGCAGCAACAAAAATTTAACGTTTTAACCAAACTAGCATTCAGGATCAAAAGCATCATTTTTTTCATTTTTGGCAACTATGCTAAAGCTCATAACATAAATTTTGTAAGAGATGTGAAGCTCTAATGATAGACATAGCTGCAAGAAAGCATGCTTAAGAATGTAAAAAAAATACTAATGGGAAACTTCCCAAAACAAATAGCTTAAAAGCACAGAAGCTCTTCTAAAAAGCCAATACACTCATTCTAGGCTTATAATTGCAATACAAAAAAAGGATATTCGAAGTCAGCAAAATCACCTTGAAATTTTCATTTCCAAAACTTTTAGCGGACTCCACTGCAGCTATCCACCACGACAGCTCTGAAGGTTTCTCGTCCAAATCAAGTGGCCAATCTAGGTATTTGTCTCCATCTTTAAAGAAGTTAAGAACACCATCGTCTGCACCTTCTGGTATCTCTCCACAGTCTGCAATTATAACATCATTGCAGGGACAATCATTGTTGCCAACAGGGCTCTGTTCAATTGCCCTTATAACTCCTCTACCTTTTATTACCTTTCCAAATACCACATGTTTTCCATCCAGATGAGAGGTCCTTGCCATAGTGATAAAAAACTGCGAGCCATTCGTATTAGGTCCAGAGTTGGCCATTGACAACATACCTTTCCGTTCGTGCTTCAAGAGAAAATTTTCATCCTCAAAATTCAATCCATAAATCGACTCCCCACCTTTACCATTATGAGCAGAAACGTCTCCCCCTTGTATCATAAAACCTTTCGTCACAAGATGAAAGGGGACTCCCTACAATGACAAGAAGATCATTTTTTAAGTAACTATAAAGTTAACCAACGAAAGGAAAACTGGTTTGGTAAAATCAACAATTAGATAAAGACATATGGATGTCCACCTAGCCAAACGAGATCTCCTTAAGGTGGGACCTTCAGCCACAATGGAGTCAGCAAGCCCCATAATGCCAAGTATCTGCTGGAACGATCTTGGCCAGCAGCGGATCAGCCCAAACATTAAACATGATCCATCAGCAGTAATGCTATAAGGAATTTAAGGTTCGCTTGGGTTTTTCTGAACAACAATACACAATGCATCCCAATTTCTAAATAATAATTCACTGGCTTACAATATAAGGAGAACTTTATCGGTTTTTACTTTTACTCTGAAGGAACTCTTGCTCGGAATTGTAACTCCAGATGTATGATGAGGATATGGATGTTTACAGTAGAATATCAGTTGAATTAGTTTCCATGACAGATACTGGACAGCACTTTGAGAAAAACTAATTATACAATTGTGGGGTGTTGTTAAGAGCAATGGTCAAAACTAAGCCTGCACCTATTTACATAAAAATTCGTCCATGAGGTCTAAACTTCTTACAGGTCTTCCGGTATCTATTTCTGGACCAGTGTACTCTTTTTCAACCTCATAAAATAAAAAATAGACCCAACAAAAAAAATGAATTCATTTGAGTTTTTGAACAAGCAAGCAATTTTCTACAGAAGATAATGCCAACATATGAAAAGCCTGAATCATTCAAGAAGCCCAAATAGTCTGCGCTCTTGGAACCAAAACTAGAATTATCCACACAAATTTCAGAAAGTGAAAACCAAAACTTGTCATTTCCCCTATGCCAGCACCAACCCCAAAGTTGGATGGAATTATCACCAAAATTGTGTGTAACTCGATCCAACTTAAACACCTTTTAAAATACCCTTTATAGTAATTTAATTCCTCAATAGTGGCTCCAAGAAATTTGAACCTAACCTAGGATTAGGTGGGGATCTCACCTAAAAGATTACTAATATAAACACCAAAATTATCAAAAAGTATCTTCTTCTCACAAAAAGAAATGTCATAGTACTGTCGAAAGAAATACAGAAAACTTACTTTGTAATGAAGAGGAGCACCAGTATGAGCGCCTATTCCTTTCTCTCCCGTACACAGCGCCCTGAAATTCTCAGCAGTCTTTGGCACTATGTCTGCATAAAGTTCCACCACAATCCTCCCCTCTAACTCTCCTCCAAGACTTATATCTAAATAGCACCTCATTTCTGAAGAGAAGAAGGCCCTTAAACTCCTTGAACCCACGTACCAGGATGTCTTTATATAGCCATACGAGTGTCATACTCCACCAAGTCACCTTCATTACCAGGCCATGGCACTGTGCATCATGAGCGGTCTGTATTTTGGCCTGCGCGATCATGGGTGTGTTGTGTTTTGTCCTGTTTGGGTGGGCTGACATTCAGACGCACAATTATGTGTACAGACCAATTACTGTTTGGAGCACCAAAAGACCATTATTTTTGGATTGGCTGTTCATGAAATGGAGGATAATTCAATATCTCCAAACATCTCATGGCGTGTCTGTTTTTTGTATAAGATATACTGTCATTAAAAAATGGATTGCTCTTCGCTTTTAGTGATTGGTTCATAGCTGTTAGTGGTTGAACCAATATGTTAAAGATTACATATTTAACTAGATCTGGGTGTTATCCATGATAATTAACTTTCATGTTGTTTAAAACAAAATAGAAAAATAGCAGGTGGTGTTTTTTATCTTATAATTTAAGAGTATTATTATATCTATTTTATTTTAATAGTATTAGCTATAAAGGTGACATGGAAGTCTCTTCAAGGTGTATAAATCTCTGTAACATAAGAGCTTAAATGCGAGTATATTGTAACTTAAATGAAGATGGATATAAAGTAAAACCAGTGGTAATCATATTCTACCAGTGTAATGCAAAAGAGAATATGATAGGAAAAGAGCCCTCAGCATCATAGGGATCTTGAAGTTTGAAGACCATAAAATAGGAATAAGATGAGCAATAATGCTATACTATATGCTCAGTAACTTTTCGGGATTTCAACGAAGATGGATATAAAGTAAAACCAGTGGTGATCATATTGCAAAAGAGAATATGAGAGGAAAAGTGCCCTCAGAATTATAGGGATCTTGAAGTTTGAAGACCATAAGATAGAAGATCCCATGCAATGAAAAGAGCAATCATGCTCAAAAGCAGTAAGAACGAGAATATACAATTCCTCTAGAAAAGGACTCCCTTTTCCAAAGTAATGTCAGAGTTCCATGATTCATTAAGTACATAAAGGTTGAAAAAGAGAATGATGTGAAAGCTAAAGGTACACAATCAACAAGATATGGTGGGTAAGTACCCAGTTTCAAAAATCGAAAAGGAGATTACCTCACGCTGTGTGCCTATGGGAATCTAGGTTTTAATCATTTTCAAGGGTACATTTATGATAGTGTTTTTGGGAAAGATCTAGGATGTTGTACATATTTATTTATAAAATATGTAAATGGATGTTGTTATATAAGCATGGTAAGGGATTTTATTTTGAATATAGTAAATTTATTACAATTTAGTTTCTAGTTATTAAAGGATAATGATAATATGTATTAATATTTTATTTATAATTGTGGGTTAATTATTATATTATTATTTAAAGAAAATCATAACATTTGAAATGATTTATTCATGGTGTGTAATGTGATAGGTTTTTGTTTTTTCTAAATGTGTTTAAGTTTTGGATTGTTAACTTATTTTCTTATATTTGATAAATATAAGTTTTTAGCTAATCAAAAGTAATTTCAAGTCTTACTCCAAGAGCAAAAGATACTTTTAATTAATCAAAAATAGTTGTAGGTCTCACTAAAATACCAAAAGATAGTTTCAACCTAAATAATATTAGCAAAAAAAATAATGTTCTTTATGGCATTACTAAAGTTACATTCATGTGCTTTTTACCAACATAGCCTAACTTGTGCGCTATTAGATGTACATTTGGCACTGTAATGGTAGCCTAAAGGTTTGATCTTAAGCCTTGTCCATCTTACTCTAAAAAATTATAGATTCACCATGATTTAAAGAAAAAGCATCTAGCTTTAGTTCTTTGTATGAAACCAAATACTACTTCTAATCATAATTTAACCTCTTATTTAAGAAAAAACATAGCAACAAAAATTGTGTAAGTAAAGAAAAACTACTCATTTAAAAAAATCATATATTTGATTAATTCTTTAAAATGTTTAAAATATTTATTAGTCTCTCCCTCCCCAAGGACTATAGCATTCAACTAGCAGTCAAAGTGCATTGACTTCGCATTATTTTGCTTTATTTTTGCAATTTTAACCAAAGTTTCAGGAAAATGCTTAATGTTCCTATTTTCTCATAAATTTAAAAATAATTTTTTTAATTTTTTGAAAATATTATTTCTAATTTTGAATGGTTGATCGAGCTCGGATGGGACACAATTCCCCTAGTGGAGGGTGTTTTATTTTTGGTATTTGTCAATTTTTGACAATTCTTTTAAAAAAACTAATTTTATGAGTGGTCATTCCGTCGGTGAGTGTTTTGACACTAACACTGTTACGTTATTGCTCTGCCCAATGATGTTATAACTAACGTGGTTGCATGTCCCTTACATAGGAAACCAGGGAGTTGAACAAATCTCCAATTAATATTATTATGTTTCATTGTGAGGAGTTTTCCTTCTACAAAATCTTTGACATTATTTTTTATTTAACATTGTAGTGTAAATTATCTATAATTGTAGGTCTTCCTCGTAAATATATTTATTTTAATCTAATGATTCTTTTTACCTCTAATCTAAACCGTCACACAAATATTAAAAATGTAATTGCATTATTCTAATCATAACATGTAGTGTTTGGTTGAACTTATCACCTATGTACATGGTCATGAAAAACAATTATAGGCGAATGCAAAGGATAAATTTTTTAAGTAACCTTTAATTTCAAGTATGCTCATCAGTGTGAACATAATGCTCAAGCATGTAACCACCTTTAACAATTTTTCCTTATTTCTATTCAATAGCTTCCTATTTATTTAAATTTGCATTTTTTCATTTACATATATTTTCCATTTAAATTAGACATTGGTTTTCATTCGTATGAAATAAGTATCTATACCTGTGTGTTTTTCTGAAAATACACATCGTCATATATTTAGTTATTGTCCTAATCACATAAGGTCTTCCATATATAGGCATTTTTTTCCTGGGCAAAATTTTATAAACTTTAACATAGTATCATAAAAAGCAAGGAATTCCAACATGTGTATTTTAAAAAAATCTTTAACAGAATTGAAAATCTCTCTCATTTCTTGTGACTGGAAATCATTTCAGAATACTAAGTTAGCTTAAGGAACTAATAAAGAATTTTGTTTATACTCTCTAAATTCTTAATTATTTAATAACAATTAAATGTCAAAATTCTAGATAAATTGCATACTTCTATGAAAAATAAAATAAATTTTAGATAGCATTAATACATATGGCATTATTTCAAAGCATTAAAACTTTAAATCAAAAAGCGTGATTTTCAAAGCATTAAAATATTAATATTAAAGTATTATTTCAAAGTTATGACAAATGCATGTGCGGAACTGTGGAGGAAGTTTATTGTGCAGAAAAAGCTTTCAAGTTTTCATTATGCAAACCTCCGCACTCTCCACAATCTATTAACAATACAAAAATAAGCATGTATAATTACACAAAGACAACCATAATAATAAATGAGGTGGTCAAATTACAAGTGTACTAAACAAATCTATATATATTAATTTTTCAATTAAAGTTCAAATTGCATCAAAATTAAAAAATATTTACATAATGTGGCATTATTTCAAAGCATTAAAATATCAAAACTAAAAGCATGATTTTCAAAGCATTAAATATTAATATTTACATATATTTTCCAAACTAACACAAATGCATATGTGTGAGACTGCGAAGGAAGTCCATTGTGCCTAAGAAGCGTTCAAGGTCTCATTGTGTGGACAATTGCACTCTTCACAATCTATTAATAATAAAAAATGATGTTAGCCTAATTATACATAGATAACCATAATAATAAATGAGATTAGTCAAATTGCATGTGTACAAACTCCAAAAGAATTAAAATGCTTTACAATTAAAACATGAAAGAAAAACACGTCATTACAAACTACTACATTCATTATTTGAAAGCATTAAAATTTAAAATAACATATCAAAATTAAATTTAATTATCTTATATATTAATTTCAATATATATTTCCATGATGGCCGTTGGATCGGGGTTGTGTATTCAACGACGGGGATTGGTCGTGCTTGTTTCTTGAGCGTCCTGGACCCGAATTTGTTTAGTCGACTTATTCTATAGCTGTTGTCGGGTCTGTTTGTTGGGTGCAGAGTCCAATATATTTTTAAAATTTAAATTATTCTATACATTAAATTTTTAATTAAAATTCATATTGCATCAAAATTAAAAGGCATTATTACATGTCATTATTTCAAAGCATTAAAATATCAAATCAAAATGCATGATTTTCAAAGCAATAAAATATTAATATTAACTTATATTTTCAAAATGAACACAAAAGCATATGTGCATGACCGCTAAGGAAGTCCATTTTGTTGAGGAAGTTTTCAAGCTTTCACATCTATTAATAACAAACTAACCATTGGTCTTGTGTAGGACTATGGAGAAAGCTTTAAAACACGTTATAATTAAAAATCGAAAGAAAAATGTTATTTGAAAGCATTAAAATATAAATTAACATATTAAAATCAAATCTAATTATCTTATATATTAATTTCAATATACATTTAAAATATAAATTAATCTATATATTAATTTTTCAATTAAAATTCGCATTGCATCAAATTAAAAAGCATTATCACACTATGGCTTTATTTCAAAGCATTAAAATATCAAAACTAAAAACATGATTTTCAAAGCATTAGAATATTAATATTAACATATATTTTCAAAATTAACACAAATGCATATGTGTGACACTACGAAGGAAGTCCATTTTGAGGAAGAAGCTTTCAAGTTTTCACTGTGCAGACCTTGACACTCCGCACAATCTATTAATAATAAAAAATGAATCTAGCCTAATTACATAGAGATAACCATAATAAATGAGGTGAGTCAAATTGCAATAGTTAAAACTCCAAAAGAGTTAATATGCATTACAATTAAAACATCAAAGAAAAACACATTATTACAAATTACCATATTTATTATTTGAGAGCATTAAAATTTAAATTAACATATCAAAATTAAATATAATTATCTATATATTAATTTTATATAAATTTAAAATTAAACTAATCTATATATTAATTTTCAATTAAAATTCACATGGCATCAAAATTAAAAAGTATTATTACAAATGACATTATTTCAAAGCATTAAAATATCAATTATGAAAGCATGATTTTCAAAGCATCAAAATATTAAGAGCAAAGAATTCCAACTTGTGTGCTTTAAAAAAACTTTAACCACATCAAATCAAAAATCTCTCTCATTTCTTATGATCATAGATCATTTCATAATATTAGGTTCGTGTAAAGAACGAATGAAGAATTTTGTTTATATTCTCTAAATTCTTAATTATTTAAGTACTGAAAGCGATTCATTAATCAAGTAGTATAGAGGGCTAACAGGTATAGGTATTCAGGTGGGAGGTTATGTGGAGCTTACTTCTCCTCCGTTTTTTCCAACTTCTTTTGAAGACTGGTAATTTGAAATTACCAGGTATCCATAATCAGGGAGATCGTCATGAATTCGATCATGACCGTAATGACATATATAATATATGAATATTAAGGTTGCCGGCATTCGAAAGGCCCTATATTATTTAGGGGCGGGCCCCACCTATCTTTCCCCGCCTATCCTAGCTCAGCCAGCTTTTCTAGCCCAGTCCGAACCCAGCTCGCATCATCCCTTCCAGATCGATAGCTTGTTATATCCCTTTAGCCTAGGGCTTAAAGGAGAGCCATTTACAGGGGCGGAGACGGGAGAAGCAAGGGCGGGAGTAGAGAGAGCCATAGAGCCAGCGCTTCGCCTAGAACCCCTGCCCGTAGTTCAATATTTACGTGTTCCAATCAAATCTTGACGCGTTAGCAGTTCAATCTTTCGGAAATAAATAGATAATAAATAAGGTAATGATTCAATCCCCCCCCCGGAAAGACGAAAGCATGACAAAATTCGAGATAAATTGCATACTTTATGTGAAAAAATAAAATGAATTTTAGATAACATTATTACATATGGCATTATTTCAAAGCATGAAAATAGCAAATCTAAAAGCATGATTTTCAAAGCATTCAAATATTAATATTAATATATATTTTAAAAATTAACACAAATGCATATGTGTCGAACTGCATAAGAAATTCATTGTGCGGAAGAAGCTTTCAAGCTTTCATTGTGCGAACCTCTGCACTCTGTACAATATATTAATAATAAAATAACCATTGGTCATGTGCGAGATTGTGAATGAAGCTTTTAAGCTTTCATTATGCAGACCTCCACATTCTACACAATCTACAAATAAAAAAAAGTTGAAGTGTATCTAATTACACAGAGATAACCATAATAATAAATGAGGTGGGTCAAATTGCACATGTCCAAACTCCAAAGGAGTTAAAAAGGCATTACAATTAAAAGATCCTAAGAAAAACATTATTTGAAGGCATTAAAATTAAAATTAATGTATCAAAATTAAATCTAATTAACTTATATACTAATTTTGATATATAAATTTAAGACTTAAATTAATCTATATAATAATTTTTCAATAAAAATTTACAATGCATTGTAATTAAAAAACATTATTACACGGTATGGCATTATTTCAAAGCATTAAAATATTAAAATTAAAAGCACGATTTGCAAAGCATTAAAATATCAATATTAGCGTATATTTAAATTAACACAAATGCATATGTGCAAAATTGCAGAGGAAGTTCATTGTGTGGAAAAAGCTTTCAAGGTTTCATTGTGTAGACCTCTATACTCTGCACAAGCTATTAATAATAAAAAATGAATCTAGTCTAATTACATAGAGATAGCTATAATAATAAGTGAGGCGAGTCAAATTTCATGTGTTCTAGCTCCAAAAAAGTTAAAATATATTACAATTAAAACATCAAAGAAAAACACATTATTACAAACTACAACATTCATTATATGAAAGCATTAAAATTTAAATTAATGTATCAAAATTAAATATAATTATATTATACATTAATTTCGATATATATTTAAAATTTAAACTAATCTATATAATAGTTTTTCAATTAAAAGTCACATTGCCTCAAAATTAAAATGCATTATTACAGATGGAATTATTTCAAAGCATTAAAATATCAAATGTAAAAGCATGATTTTCAAAAGCATTAAAATATTAATATTAACATATATTTTCAAAAAATAACACAAATGCATATATGTGGGGCTATAAAAAAGGTCCATTGCACGAAGGAAGCTTTCAAGCTTTCATTGTACGGAGTGTGCAGGCATCCACACTCTGCACAATCTATTAATAAAAAAAAACTAGTGGTCTTGTGTAGGACTACAAAGAAAGCTTTCAAGCACAAAGTAAGCACCTTGGGCATGCCCACATGAACGTAGGGCACTCGGATGCTTATAGGTGGGGTTGCATGCATGAGTTGATGACATGCGGGCAAGTTGGAGCACCAAGCAACACGACCGCACGAGGGCACCAAGGGCAAGTCGAATGGAGGGTGTCGATGATACACGCATGACAGGTACGCACCAGCTGAGATGTACAATGGGCATGAACCAGGCCACATGAGAAGCAATCGAGCACAACGTGTGGAGTAAGCAAAAGGCATAGGTCAACCCAGATGTGTAATGGGAGGAACAAGTGTGTGTGAGTTTGGGAAAAAGTAAGCAGTGGGGTAGCATGAGATACACGACGACATGGGTGCCCACACCCTAGGTACACTTGCACAATGGTGGGGTACTTAGGTGCCCAATGGGGTTTTACGTGTTGGGCACACCAGAGAGCCTGAACAAAGGGGTGCACCTACATGACACACAGTTGGTCGACCCAACTTGTGAAGGGGCACCCGCCCAAATAAATGAACAGACAACGACACATATAAGTAAAGGATTTTTAGGACCTCGAGTTGGCACAATGGCCAAACGGGTTCCCATGACGATCCTTGGCGACTTATAGGCTATGCGCACCCAAGTCATGCAATACAACTTGTGTGGAGCATGGGCACAACACATTAGATGCACAGGTCAGGTGTGAGGAAGATTGGTTTCACATAATGGGCCCGTGGATGTAGCGTATAGTGCACAATACAAAGGAAAGTGCCCTGGGCGTGCCAGCATGAAGGTAGGGTGCCTGGGCACTTATAGTTGGATTATGTGCATGAATTGATAGCAAGTGAGCGAGTTGAAATGCCAAGCGACATGTCCACATGATGGGTGCCATCGGAGAGTCGAGCAAAGGGTGTCAGCGGTACGCCCATGATGAGCTCAAGCCAAGCAAGAAGTGTGATGAGCATAATCGGGTGACATGAGCGGCAGTCGGCATGACATGCAGAATAATCAAGGGCGAGTTCGGTGAAGCAATAGGCGGGGTGACGTGTGATACAAAACGACGTGGACGCCCACGACTTGGGCGCCCAACGGTGCATTGCATGTCGAGCATGTCAAGGCACCCGAATGACAAGGGGTGTGTCTACACAATATGATGGGTCAACCCAACTTGAGAAAGGGTGTCCACTCAAACAAATGATTGGGAAACAACTCATATAAATAGAAGAGATCGTCAACGAAGTTCGCTCAAGAAGAAAGACGAGAATCGTAGAGTAGAGCACAAGTCGCAAGAAGAAAACATAACAAAGGGAAAGTCGCAGGCAAGTGAGGATTTCATTATGTCTACCTCCAGACTCCGCACAATCTATTAATAATAAAAAAAATGAAGCTAACTTAATTACATAGAGATTACCATAATAATAAATGAGGCAAGTCAAATTGCATGTGTTCTAACTCCAAAAGAGTTAAAATGCATTACAAGCAAAACATCAAGGAAAAACACATTAATAAAAATTACCACATTCATTATTTAAAACCATTAAAATTAAAATTAATGTATCAAAATTAAATCTAATTATCTTATATATTAATTTCGATATATATTTAAAATTTAAACTAATCTATATATTAATTTTTCAATTAAAATTTACATTGCATCAAAATTAAAAAGCATTATTACATATGACATATTTCAAAGTATTAAGATATCAAATCTAAAAGCATTAAAACATTAGTATTAACATATATTTTCAAAATTAATAAAAATGCATCCACGAAGTCTTGCATAGATAATGATCGGGTGCTCTGTTAAGACACTTCTTGAAGTGAAGTCACCAGTTTAATTCTCCACCCCGATCGGGGTGATATATTGGACATGATGAAGATGTAGTACTCTTGCCAAACTTACAAAAAAAAAATACAAATGCATGTGCGGGACTGCAGAGGAAATCCATCGTGCGGAGGAAGATTTCAAGCTTTCATTGTGCACGCTTCTGCACTATGCACAATCTATTAACAATAAAATAACCACTAATCTTATATGAGATTGCGAGAGAAGCTTTCAAGCTTTCATTGTGCGGACCTCTGCACAATCTATTAATGATAAAAAAATGAAGCGTACCTAATTACACAAAGATAACCATAATAATAAATTAGAGGGCTTAAATTGCATGTGTATTAATTCCAAAAGAGCTAAACCACATTACAATTAAAACATCCAAAGTAAAACCTTATTTGAAAGAATTAAAATTTAAATTTATGTATCAAAATTAAATCTAAATATCTTATATATTAATTTCAAACATATATATTTTAAAAATTAATATTTACAAAACTTATGTCATAATATTAACTTTTCTTCAATTAACCGTATCACTCATGGTGCAGTCAAAAAAACTAAAAAAAACATTATTACATAGTATGGCATTATTTGAAAAGTATCAAAATATCAAAACTTTAAAAGCATCATTTTCAAAAGCACTAAAATAAATAAATAAATAAAATATATACTATTATATATTATATTATATTATTATATATATATATATATTTCAAAATTAACACATATATTAGATATGCGGACTACAGAGTAAATCCATTGTACGGAAGAAACTTTCAAACTTTCATTGTGAGGACTTCCGCACTCCACACAATCTATTAATAATAAAAAATGATGTTAACCTAATTTCACATAGATAACCATAATAATAAATGAGGTGAGTCAAATTGCATGTGTTCTAACTCCAAAATGCATTACAATTATAACATCGAAGAAAAAACATATTTTTACACACTACCATATTCATTATTTGAAAGCATTAAATTTTAAACTAACTTATCAAAATTAAATATAATTATATTATATATTACTTTTTTTTCAGAAGAAAAAGCATCATAGATTATATTAAGTCAATATAAAAAACCATAATTGGATACATATGGATGACTTGAGTAGCTCCATATCAAGACATCATTGAGAGGAAGGATATAGGATGAGTGACATATAGCATTGCATAATATGGAGACTGTAGAGAAAAAAGATACATTAATTTTTCAATTAAAATTCACATTGCAGTAAAATTAAAAAAACATCAAATTACGTAAAACATTATTTCCAAGAATTAAAATATCAAATTTAAAAGCATGATTTTCAAAGTATTAAAATATTAATATTAACTTATATTTTAAAAATTAACACAAATGCATATGGGTGGGACTGCAGAGGAATTTGATTGTGCGAAGGAAGCTTTCAAGCTTTCATTGTGGGGACCTTAGCACTTTGCATAATCTATTTATATAAAATAACCACTGGTCTTATGCGACCTTGTGGAGGAAGCTCTCTAACATTCATTGTACGAACCTTCACACTACGCACAATCTACTAATATAAAAAACAAATGAAATGTGCCTAATTACAAAGAGATAACCATAATAATAAATGAGGTGGGTCAAATTGCAGTTGTAGTAACTCCAAAAGAGTTAAAAAGGCATTACAATTAAAAGATTCAAAGAAAAACATTATTTGAAAGCATTAAAATTTAAATTAACGTATCAAAATTAAATCTAATTATC
>APFE031742808.1:127515-176419 GCA_000404065.3 Pinus taeda
GGGAATCGAAAATCTCTATCATTTCTTGTGATTAGAAATCATTTCATAATATTAAGTTTGTGTAAGAAACGAATGAAGAATTTCGTTTATGCTCTCTAAATTCTTAATTATAAAACATTGGAAATATCAAAAATATTGAGATAATTGGACTTACTATATATTTTATATATATATTAATATTAATATATATATATTATATATAAATGAATTTTAGATAGCATATTACATGTGGAATTATTTAAAGGCATTAAAATATTAATATTAATCTATATTTTAAAAATTAACATAAATGCATATGTGTTGGACTACAGAGGAAGTCCATTGTGCGAAGGAAGCTTTCAAGTTTTCACTGTACAGACCTCCGCACTCCGCACAATCTATTAGTAATAAAATAACCATTGGTCTTGTGTGGGACTGTGGAGGATGGTTTCAAGCTTTCATTGCACGGACTTCCACACTTTGCACAATGTATTAATAAAAAAAATGAAGAGTGCCTAATCACACAAAGATAACCATTATAATAAATGAGATGGGTCAAATTGCATGTGTACTAACTTCAAGAGAGTTAAAAAGACATTACAAATAAAGAATCCAAGGAAAAACATCATTTGAAAAACATTAAAATTAAATCAACATATCAAAATTAAATCTAATAATCTTATATATTAATTTCAATATATATTTAAAATTTAAACCAATCTATATATTAATTTTTCAATTAAAATTCACATTGCATCAGAATTAAAAAACATTATTAAATAGTATGACATTATTTCAAAGCATTGAAACATGAAACTAAAATCATGATTTTCAAAGAATTAAAATATTAATATTAACATATATTCCCCCCCTCCCAAATCCTCTAGAAGACGTTCTTCTCCCTCTCTAAGGTATTCTTAAGCATGATAAAAAAGATAGACAACAACAGGAGGTGAGCATGAATCACTTCCCCTAATCAGGGTGTGAGATGACCCAATTGGGCTTGTCCTAACCCAACGTTTAATGCATATCCATCAAAATTTTCTGGCCACCCTCTGCAAGCATGTTGCACTTGGAAAGGTGGCGGTGTGCATGTGGAGTTTAATGACCTTGCTTGAGGGTGGCAATGTTATTATGACAATTGTAAAGGCGAGATTTCCCTCCAGCTTGTTGGGTAAGTTAGTGACCTTAGGCTTCTGTGGATTTGGTCTAAGCTAGTGGTCGTCATCTACTCCAGGTTTTGGCAACACTCACTGGTATGTTTTTGGCTTTAATTTAATATCTTTTGTTTATATGGATCAGTTTATTCACCCTTAGGTCTATGAGATGCATGGGTATGTGGTTTGGTGGGATTGGAATTGGAATTTCCTAAAGCATAACCTCGATGTGTTTCTAGTTTGGGTTGAGTCTATCATTATGTATGTCCCAGTGTCTGTAGTGTATGGCATCTAGTTTTCCTGCATGGGCTCTCGCAACTTCTGGTTGGTAAAGGGTTTTATATGTGGTGGTACGCCCTACTCAGGTAAGAATGAACCAGAAAGGGTTTGGGTCTATGGTGAATTTCGTTTGGTTCTAGGGTGTGTAGGCTTTGGGCAAGCTCGAAGTCACGCCTTGGTTATATATAACCCCAACCAGGTCTTGTGTTGTCATAGAGTCGAAGTTAGGAGAGCCCTAGTGGACCTTTTTAGGATCAGTCTGTACTTGCTAGATAAATTCTATAGGGTTTGACGCTCTTGTTTAGTTGTGGGATAGTCCAGGTTTCGGGGCCAGTCTTGGTTTAATTCCTGTCATCATAGGCTTGCTCTTGAGCAAGCGAGTTTGGCTTCTATAATCTGGGTTCTCTATGTGGAGTCTCGATGAAAGGGGCTTAGTGGGTTGCAGGCTCAGCGTAGTTGTTAGCTCAAATTTATAAACTATAAACTATGGGACATGGAATCTATAAGCTATGGGACGTGCCTATAAAATTCAAAGGTCCTGAATATGGATGGCATGGTTAGTTAATACAGGCACCTTAGTGGGAAAAGGTGGAATAGTGATCAAAGTGGCATCATTAAACTGTGTTGGCAGTCAGTTGGCAGTGAAATTCGGAGTGGGTTCCTTACTTGGCTAGTTTCGTTTAAATTTGATTTAACAGGTCTGTAGTGTTGGAGTGACCCTTGGCAGTGTCGGGAATCCAAGTTACAACCCTGATCGGGTTGATCTCCAGAGTTAGATGAAAAGCAGTCTTTGTCAGGCAATAGAAAAATGATGGTCCAGGAAGCTGGTACAGGTAAGAATGGTCGTGGGGACCACAACCGTAGGAAACAGAGGAAGGCCACTCCTTCGTCGACTAGTCAACCTAGCTCTTCTGGCAAGGTGGGTCAAGGTCGCAAGTCCACCTCTTGTATAAGTCAAGAAATGGCTCAAGCATATCATGCTAGCAGCTCCAACCTAGTCAAGCAACTTATTGCAGATTGGGAGGTTGAGGTTCAACCAACCTAGGAGCATTTTGAAATTTATATGGATGAGTGGCAAACTATGATCTCGGACCAAGACCACACTCATGGTAAATCACCTCAATACAAGAAAATATTTCATTTGTTATGGATGATGAAGAGAATTTTGGCGAAAGCTCTAAAGCAGTTTCCTCCTTACATGCATTTGGCCCGTTAGGGTCACTCGGATTACACCAAAAAAATTCAAAAAATACAGTTTCAATTACAACAACAGAATGGTCGGCTTAGCCGAATAGAGCAACATATCCCATGCATACCCTACATGGAGCGGTCGGGTTCCACTGTGAAGGATCCTGCACTGGTTGATTCAGCTTATGATGAGTAGTGACATCACATCCTTGCTTCTAGTTTTTCATGATACGATTTCAAATGTTTAGGCTTATTAGCAGTTATGTTTATAGTTATTTAGAAAATAGAAAGAACAAAGACTCTCAAGTTTACATAGCATGACTGGTTAGACTTATTTATTTTGTTTTTGAATGGCATATTTTGCAGTTAGGTGGCCAACAGACCTAGTTTCCCTCTAGGCAGGTTGAGGCCACCTAACTCTTAGACATATCGATGTAACTTTCTTTATTTTCGAAAATTAATGGAACGGTACCATGTGGTGCAGGTAAATTCTCAGTGCGGACACAAACAATTCCTCTATCCCGAGAGAACATGTCTAGCCACAAACAAACAATCTATGGAAAATCTCCTTAAGATAGAATCAATTAAGAGGGCCTACCTCTTAGAAAACTATTCTGCTTGGTGATGATCCTGCTTCCTCACCCTAGCTATCTTCTGTTTCCTTCCTTCGAATACCTTAAACAAGAAAACAACAACAACAACAAACGTGATAGCATGCAATATTGTATTCAACCTACTTAATAGGTCAAGGAATATTAAGCCTTAAAGATGTAAAATGACACTTCATGTAGGAAATCAATCGATAGTTTCATTAATATAAATTAGAAAGAGATTATAACTGGTGCCTTGACGTCGTTGGTCTCCTCCGACGTATCCGGGTTCCCACACTTCTGCTAGCACTTCATGGATAGCCCCGACAATGGAAGTTTTAAGGCCTCTTTCCCTCTAGTCTCAAACCAAACCAAAATCACACTATTCTCCCTCAAACATGCACTAGAAAGCTACAAGATATAAATGACTTGCTGGTTATGCAAACTTTCTCCAAAACTCCAACTAGTTTTTGCTTGGGAAAAAGGGAGGTTTATATAGCTTGGATGGATGGGAGATGGTTCCTCTCATCATCGGAGAAGGTCTTATCTCTTGAGGTTATTCCATCCTAATAGGGGAAAGGAGCCCAAGCTGATTTCCTCAGCTCTATCCGACCCAACCATCTACCAGACTTCTGTTATGAAGCTTCTAGACATGGAAGCTTTGGCTCCTTATTTAAAAAACCTTCTAAAATAGGATTAGCGCGACTATCAAAGGGCTCAGTCGATCCGATCGGCGTGAGGGTTATTTTTACCTCTATAAATTGACGCGAGGAGAAAACTAGTCAGTCGCGTCAGTCTTGTAAACTAGGATAGAAGAAAGATTCTTGGGAAATGGTGTAAAGGGGAATTATTATGCTCATGAAGAGGGACATACTGGGAGTTTCTCCATGATGGGAAAGCATGGCGGGTACACTATATAGGTCCTCTAGGATCGTAGATAGAGAGTGTAGGGATAGTGACAAAATGATGCGTAACAGATGCCTCCTAAAGTGTGAAGGCCGAACTAGAGTGAGTGGTGAAATGCTTTACAAGTGGAAGTGGGGAACCAGAGTCTGTCATCAGAAAACCTGCAAGCAAGCATAAATACATATACATCACTGAAAACTATGAATAATGACACATGAATCGTGGTATGGACACAGCCACCTAGAGAATGATCATGTAAATGGATCCAAGGCATGGGCGCAACCATCCATTAGAAAGGATCATAATGAAACCAAGGTATGGTCGCAGCCATCCAATAATGAGAAGGATCATGTATAACAACTAATGGTATGGTTGCAACCATCCATCTAAAATAGACATGTATATTAACATAACCATGTCACATCGCCTCGCAACCTGGACTTATGTAATCTTAGCCCAGGGTCTTGTGTTCTAAACGACCCGATCAAAGTACAAACCCTAACATGTGAATGAATGCGTTGAAGTCGAACATGTTGGGAATTTGCTTGATTACTAGTCAATGATGTGAACCATTAACAAGCACGAGAGAAACCACCAATAATGACAATGGCTCTCAAGGTACTGGAAGCAAAGTTCACGGAATGAGAATAAAGGAACTGATGTCAAACACCCGTGAAATCACTTGATCAAAATATGATGATGTGAACTTGTCATCGAGTGTGAAGAACTTGCCATTAGGGCATGAAAGCTCTAAGGTACTGGAAGGGAGTCTCTCCGCCAGCTTCCTAGATGATGAGCTGAAGTTGACAAGAAGAAACTGTGTCAAAGGAGGGCCATGATGTATCCCACATCATCGACATGAGACAAAGGGATGCAAATGATTTCAGATGATATAGAGAATGAGGAGTAAGTGTAACTGCAGAAGGACTGACTCTTGAACATATTGGCGACACAATTTTGGAGTTTGGCAGCTATTGGATCCATAGGATTGGTGGTCATGATGACATGGCAGAGATCAAATGGAAGGCAAAAATGAGCGGCCCAACCCCGGAAGTCAAATGAAAAGGAGGTTATCCCAACCTAACACGAAGTAGAAAGTGTCATGTTCAAGAGTTAGCTACCGACACGACTGATAGAATTTCCAAATTTCCCCCCATCATTTCTGGCAGGTGCCCCAATTATTTTTTATCGCAAGCTTGAAGGGATAGCATGTGCTTGCACTGTAAGTTCATCCTTCGGACGAATCCGACCTAGTAAGTTTAATAAGCCCTAGGAAGGATAAGCTCATGTTCATCATGGCGACGAATCCAATGTTGTTTAATGTTTCAACGAGTCCGACAAAGGGGTAACTCGGTATATTTTTCATGTTTAGAGAGTTTGAAAAAGACACGAAAAAGAAAACTCCACATGATCCCTTTTCATACATTTGTGTCTCTCGAGCCCGAAAAGGTAGAAAATGATACTTGAGAGAACCGCTTGATCATTTCAGTCAAGGAGTACCTTTTTAGTAAATTGTACATCCCAGCCCGAAAAAGGGGTAAACGTATACTGGGTGCATGACCTTTCGCAGCGTTTTACGAGTTCAAAATGACAAGAGATCGACAATCTTTTTGTGTTTAAAGAGTCGGAAAATAGATTGAAAGCAGACCCCCCATTTTATTCTCTTTTACGAGTCTAAAAGGGAAAGATACTCGACGATATTTTCATTTGAGTTTTACGAGTGGAGAAAAGAGATGAAACACGACTCCAGTACCATCATCGATAATCTGTCACCTGTCATTGCACAAGAAAGGTAAATGCATTATCCAGTTTTGAGGAAAAATAGGTCAAAAAATACTCAAAAACCCTAATATTTCATGAAAAAATGAATAAAATGGGGAAAAGTAATTATGTTTTACCATTTACCATTTTACCTTTGTGTGAAGAGCTTTTTACCCACTTGTGCCCTAATTTTTCTGGAGTAGATGGCGGAAGATCCGGGAGGTCATTCGCTGAGTCGTTAGTTGCAGGTAAGAGCCAAGACCTTAAGCTCCATTTTCATACAGATTTTTCTTGTTTTTATGCATTTTTTGGGTTTCATGGGGAGGTTTTGGCAAAAAAATCACCCTCCGTCGGGGTGATTTCCGGGCACGGAATCACGCTGATCGGGGGTTGCTAAGACTACCATTGTTTTAAAATAGTTGTGCCATCACCGTGAGCAAAGGATTTTCATGATTTTTGCTCAATTCGACCGTTTCAACCCAAATTTTTCCAGCCAAGGATGATCATTGACTTGATTATATGGTTTTTGCAAGAAGAAATCGTGAAAAATGGTGGATTGAAAAGAACATAAGCATGAGGATATTGACACTCAAGTAATAGCTGACCCAAATTGCTTGGAGGCTTTGAGGAACTATGGAATCCTCAAATTATTTATTACACCAGTTCTACAAGCTCAAACCAAGTTGCCATGGCACCTATTCAGTCTTTGGGACGTGAATCAGGAAATTTTCATCATTGGTGACCAAGAGTTGGAGTTGGAAACTTTAGACATTTATTTCATCACAGGACTGTCTCGGAGAGGGTAACCAGTCAATCTATATGGTTCAAGGCTGATTAGGGCAAGTGTGACCATGATTCTTGCCAAACATTGCCCAAAAGCTCTCAAATCCAAAAGTGGAAAGATCGAGATTATGATTGTTTGGGATCTTGTTGAGAATGTTACTGTTGACCATCAACAAAGTGGCTAGGTCCCAAGCACTACATGAGACCAACAAGTCAAAGTGTCATAACACTATCGACTACTCGGCGCCCACTATATTTAACTAGGCAGAAGCTATGAAAATCAACATGAAGCGCTAGTTATCAAAAGCCAAGGCAAGAAACCTGAAGCAGTTTCCAGGTCTGTGCTAGTGACCTTCTTCCTGGAGCAGGTTTCGTTGTTCCAATACCAGCTGACTAAGGTGGATGCTCCAATGCCACAACACCCATGGATGGTCTGTTGGAGTGAATTGATGCCCAGGGTTACCAAGGGCCAACAGATGTCCTATAAGCTCGCCTTTTTCTCGTGGCTACGATGACAACTGATCATAGTGGAGGATTGGCCTTATAGTGATACCGAATTCCGTGGAGATCCAGATATGCCGCTCCTAGAGGGGGGGATTTTGATGATGGAGGGAAAAAACAAACAATTTTTATTTTTTTGATGTTTTTTATTGTTTCTAAGATATATGTGTTCACGACATTTGGATTTTATGAATGCAGGTGTTGGACTAGAACGCTCTGTCGGGATGTCCCCAATCGCCAAGCACGTCACTCGATAGTTTGATGTTTCTCCTTATCAGGAGGGAAGCAACAACGAGAAGGATATTGTGCAGAATCTCGAGGGTTCGACCCATGGGATCCCAGAGTATGCCCGAATGGGTGATGTTCCATGCCAATACCAGAGGCATACGGTGGGGGTGTCAGATCATATCCATCGACTACTGACTCATGTAGTCTGAGTAGTTACATGCTATCATGAGCATTATGTTGTGTAGCGCATAGATCTAGATCTCCACATTTTTTAGGCATGCGAACCACGAATGTATAAGGCCTACGAGCCACCGATGTATTTTGAACACATATATTATGTTTTGAGGTTTTGATGTATGACAAACATTACCGACACACACACACACACAGATATATATATATATATATATATATATAATATTATATATATATATATATATATATATATAGATATAGATATAGATATAGATATGATATAGATATAGATATGATATTAGATATAGATATGATATAGATATAGATATAGATATGTTGTACTTTCTTGCTTACTATGGTACAAATGTTTTTGCTTTTGAGCTTTTACATGTTTCGTAAATGTCTATCCAGCACATGATTAGCTAATGCATCTATTAATGTATTCATGTGTCTAGGAATATGATGATATGTGATGTAATAAAAATTTCTCTAGCAGATGAATACGTAGATACATTCTCAATATCTGAGGGTTTCTAACGGAATATTGCTCGTTAAGTTGAATAACAACAAGTTGTGAATCAAGGTTGACAACCAATTCTCGGATGCTAAGAGCAATAGCTTCTGGCAACAATTCAATAACCGTGCTATACTCAGCGATGTTATTAGTTGTTCGACCTAGACATATACCTTGAAGATCAATCAACTCACCATGGGAGTCATAAATGGCCCATGCCACAGATGATAGATTTTGGGTACAACGGCAAGCACCATCAGCGAAACTGATGTGAGGCAACACCGACATCTACAAAGGAGGTAAAAACATAATAAGAAGGAAGGTTACTTGCAAAATAACACACCAAACCGCACTATACAAAAATGAATAACACGCTATTATACAAAAGTAACCATGCAAGATGATCTAAGCATAGTACTTTTTAAGATAAAGCCCATTCTGAGGCTTGTCTAAGGGATTGCCCTCGTAGTCAATGAGCTCATAGGCCCCTTTCTGTAACACACATTTAACAATGTAGGGCCCATTCCACATGGGTTCAAACTTGCCTACCCTAGCTTGTCATTAGCCTAATCATACAGAAGAACCAAATCGCCCTCGGAAAAATCTCGAGGGAAGACAGACTGATCAAAATGGGACTTCACCCACTTTTTTTGTGCTTCAATGACCAAAGTAGCAAGACGACGAGTCTCATCAAGTTGTTCTAGGTACAAGAGACACTCTTCCTGGGGTGAGGTCTCGGGGAGAAGTTCGATAGCCAGCTTGAGGGATGGAATTTTGGCACTCAATCGATAAAGTTGCTTCCAGACCGTAGACTAGCTGGAATGGTGTGAATCTAGTTGCGTCCTTGTTCAAGGTTTGGTAAGCCCATAGAGCTGAAAAGAGCATGAGATGCCAATTTGACTTGTGCATCCAAATAGTGCGTTGAAGCATCGTGACCAGAATTGTGTTCACAGCTTCAACTTGGCCATTGGCCTGAGGGTAGTACGGGGTTGAGCCATCGTGGTATAAGCCCAACATTGAAGTCAACTCAGCCATCATGTAATCTTGAAAATGGGAGCCATCATCAGTGACAATGGCCTGAGGCACTCCAAACCTGGAAATAATGTGATTGAATAGAAACTGAGCCATCGTTTTACCGTCTGCAGAGTATGTAGGCATTGCTTCAGCCCATTTGGTGAAATAGTCCACAACAACAATAATATACCCATGCCCCTCAGTCGAACGAGGGTTACATATCATATAGTCAATGCCCCATTTGGAAAAAGGATCGACGGTAATAACGGGGTGAAGGTGAGCGGGTCGGGCACACATCTTACACTGATAAATTTGGCACTCATGACACTTGCAAACAGCCAGGATGCAATCCTTCAAGATAGAGGGCCAAAAATAACCAACGCGAAGGATTTTTTGAGTAGTAGCATATCCAGACAAGTGACCACCACATGCACTAGAATGGCAGTCATTCAAGGCTCTCTCAGCCTCCTCGAGAGTGAGACATCGGCGAAGAATGGAATCAACGTCGATGCGGTATAAAGTATCTCTAATGATATGGTAAGGTTGAGATTGATGTCGAATGCGTCGGCGATCATCCTTGGTCAATGTAGACTGGAAGGTGGATGTATGGAGATATACAATGATATCACCGTACCAGGGGTCAAGATTGCTAATTAAGAAAAGAGTCTCATCCGGGAGCTGCTCTTCGACCAAGCGGGGAGAGAGGTGGAGGGAAGGGATAAAATCAACTCAGAAAAGACTAGTGATTTCTTAGACTTGGGAGTAGCAAACACCAAATCAAATTCTTGGAGGATAACAATCCACTTTGAATACTTGCCCCCCAGCAACTAACGAGTCAGAATGTAGGTCATGGGGTTGCATTCCGACATCACAGTGATAGTGCAGAGTAGAATGTAATGTCGAAAGCGCTGAACAACCTGTACGGCAGCCAAAGCCAACTTCTTAACATGAGAAAAACGTGTTTCGGTGTTGAGGAGATTGTGACTGAGGTAGTAAATAACATGTTCATTTCCTTCGTCATCGTCCTGTACCATCACTATGGCGATGGTACTAGAGGTTGTAGCTAGATAAAGGAAGTAATCATGATGATAGTTCAGGGGATGCAGCAAAGGAGCATTAATGAGGACAGTCTTTAGGTCATTGAAAGAATTTTGAGCAACCTCATCCAAAACAAACGGGGCTCCTTGCATGAGCAACCGGGTGAACCTTGAAGCTAGCTCAGCATAGTTCAGTACGAAACAACGAAGAAAATTTGCTTTTCCCTACAGACTCTGTAGTTGATGCAATGAAGATTGAGGGGGTAAATTAATGGCCTCGACTTTAGGAAGATCAAGTCGAATGCCTTCTTTAAAAACGATAAATCCAAGGAGTCGTCCGGATTCGATGCAGAAGACACATTTATGCGGATTCAACTGGATATTGTAGTGTCTACAACGAAGAAAAAAATTTCGGAGATGATCAGGGTGATCATGGCGTTTACAAGAATGAGTGGGGAGATCATCCAAGTAAGGTTGAACGACATTTCAAATGTCGTGGAACGCATAATACATTGTTCTCTGAAATGTGGCCCCAACATTCTTAAGACCAAAAGGGAGTTTTTTGTACGCAAAGGTGCCCCACGGATAGATAAAGGTTGTCTAATCTTGATCAGTCGGTGCAATGTTTATCTAGTTATAGCCAGAAGAACCATCCATAAAAGAAAAGAATTCACTCCCGGCACATTCATTAATGATCTAGTCAATGAAGGGAGTGGGGTAATTATCATTAGGACAAGCACGTTTTGAGATCACAGTAATTGATGCAAACAAGAATAGTGCCTTGTTTCTTTGTCACCGGTACAATATTTGACACCCAATCCGTAAGAGGGATCGGATAAATAAATCCAGCTTTCAGAAGTTTTTCAACTTCACCCTTAATGGAAATCACTTTTCTAGGGTGCATTGGACGAAGCCGTTAGTGAACGGGCTTCGCATGAGGATAAGTCAGAATCTCGTGCACGACTATAATTGGGTTAATGCCAGGAATTTCTTCATATGACCACGCAAAAACATCCTGAAATTCTTGGAACAAACAATTATAGATCTTGATCTCTTGTGGAGAACAAGTTACCCTGATATGGACATTTTCAACGACACCAAGTTTGACAGAAATACCAATTGGCATCGTTTGGGTAATGTTACCCATGTTCCCTTCCGACCAAACTTCATGAGTCATGATCAACGTCTAAAGTAGCAGGGACAGGAACTGAGAAGAGAACTCCTCGAGAGAAGTAGACAGGACCATTGGGCTAGGCAAGAACAAGGAACGATGATGAGTGTCGTTCCAAGGTCCTTCCTCCATAGAAATTACTTCCATGATACTCTCGTTAAAAAAAAAAAAAAAAGAGTATCGGCTAAGGGATCGAGGGATTCTGAAGAACCAAGCCACGGGGATTGAGAATACGCATTGAGAGATGTTCTCGAAATAGGTTGATTAGAGGATATCGAAAGTGAAGCCGAAACAATTTCCATGTAATCAATTTCAGTGGGACTTAACGACATAACCTCGCCCCATGTATCAACAAGATCTGACGAAGGAATGTGATCCAGGTGGATGTTCATGGCCACCCACCTATCCCACTTGGACCCCCACAACTATCTCTTTTAGTTTTTCAGTTTTCTAATTGTAGCACAATTTACTATTTTTAGCAGTTTTTTCGGGTCCTGAACTTCCGAAGTCATTTTGAGGCCCTAAACTACGTTTTTTGGGAAAATCGGGAGAAAAGTGCATTATCGACCAATGTTTCCCTTCGCAAAGTTATAATCCTTGGATAGATCTTTCTAATGAGCTATTGTATGCGTCAAACGGAAATCGGATGCCAAAGTTAAGACCCCAGGAAGTTGATGTACCAATTTACCCAATCGGGGCCCATAGTTTGGCGTTTCATCTTCTCAGGTTAGGTTTTTGGATGTTTAGGGTTTTCCATTGTTTCTTAACAATAAATAGGCCTTCGAGCCTCATTGTAACACAGTTGAGAGGCATGTAGCTAAGCTACCATTGCCCTAGCTAGTTTATTTCCCTTTATGTTCTAAGCATATTTCAGTATTTTACAGTAATGAAATGAAGTATTATTTCCACTACATATTTGTATTTATATTTATCTTTGTAATTTGTTGCGTTCCTGTTTAAATCTGGATCAAAATGACCCAAGGATCATAC
Organism: Pinus taeda; assembly: GCA_000404065.3. Classification (NCBI taxonomy): domain Eukaryota; kingdom Viridiplantae; phylum Streptophyta; class Pinopsida; order Pinales; family Pinaceae; genus Pinus; species Pinus taeda. The sequence continues at coordinate 139,809 of APFE031742808.1, forward strand.
TTGACCGAAATCATGTTGATAAAGGCAACATGCAGAGGTGGGAGCGGAAATATGTCCATCAAGGCAGGATCTTTGAAAAGTCCTGCACCCACACTCTCATAAGGAGCACCGGTGTGCTTGACATATGAAACATTGCCATCCAAGGAGGAAGAGGTAAAGAAAGACAGTTGGTCGACTGTGAATATCTTCCCTTTATGGGGAAAATGAATCACGTGGAAGAGGGAGGAGGCTACAACATACATGGCATGGGTCTAGCTCTGTCCGAGTAGAATATTGTAGTTAAGATTAGCGTCAACGATCTCCACTTCAACGTGTATTGTCTTTCCCTCCAAAGTAATGGCAAGGTTGAAAAGGACACCAAATGGTCACAAATCGTGCCCATCGAAAGCTTCCAGAATGTTAGGGGACTAGTTCAGAGTAGGAGAACCAATTGCCTTCCAACAAGTGACAGACATGATGCAGGTAGAAGCACCTTCATCGATGACGGTCCTATGAATGGTTTTCTCATTTATGATTACCTGAATGAGAAAGGAAATTTGATGAGGTAAATGCGGAACATGGTTTTCCAGGTCAAAACATATGAGATTAGAGTCAGCTAGATCAATATCCCCAATAGCCAACAGTAATGATTTCCGTTGAGAAGGACAGCTTTGAAGGACCTCGAGGGTAGACATAGCTAATGGAACTTGATCCAAATCTTCAACAATGTTATAATGTTGAGCAGCTCGAGCGTTGGGATTGTATGAGGAATTTTGATGCACACCTTAAGAGGGTGGTCAAATGGCGGAATCAGGATTAGGTCACTCTATATGGAGAGGACCAGAACTAGATGGGGCGGAAGAAGAAGGGATACCTTCTTTCTCTTTCCCTACCAATGGGGTAGGATTTTGATAAAAATTTAACCTAGTAGCCACGTTGATCAGGGTACTCATCATGAACCTTGTGAACCCAAGGAAGCAAATGACTAAGGCTGCTCTACCATTTGAGTCTGCTGGGACGGAAAGGGCTCTTTCAGGACAGTTGGGGTCCCTTTGAGAAAATGAATAACATCAAACCGTTTGGGACAATCCTTAGTATAGTGATCCTCCTCACATATGAGGCATGGATACTTGGTTTTCCGTTGGGAAGCATCACCAGCAGATGATTTAGGAGGACCCTGTTTTGGGGCATCGACTTTACCCTTGCCTTTGCCTTTCTTCTTACATTTAGAGGATTTATCCGTTGCGGTAGAATAGACAGCGTGAACCTCTGAGGTTTTACCAAGTCTAGATGCATTGCGAGAGGAATCATTGGGAGTAGTGTTGGAGACCGACTTCTGTTTGGAAGAAGATTTTCTAGGGGTCTAAGTCACTGAACCAATTACTCCATCAACAGGAGGGGTAGCCGGAGACTTAGATGTTGTCAGATCAGATGATGGTCTGGGCGCATCGGATAACACATCATATAATGTGTCGGACTATGAATAGACAAGATCTAGATACTAGGCACGCACGATGGCTTGTTCCTCAGTGACGCATCCACCCATAGTAATGTCCTCAACAATTTTGTTGACAAACGATTTGGTGAACCACTTGGTCAACAACTAATCAACAATTTCAAACTTAGTCAGATGGCACCTACGTCTCCATTCATGGATGTGATAGGAGATGTGAGTTGTAGTGTCTTTCTTGAGTGACGTTAACAGATGGGTGCCAGTTTCATAGTGAATTGGAAGCTAGAAGTGTATGAGAAAGGCCATGGAGAGAGTGTTAAAGTCATGATAGGTATTCCGAGGTAGATTGATATACCATTTGGTTGTAACCCCTATAAGGGTTCGTTGGAAAAGACAAAGAAGAATGGAATCATTAACTTAGGAATTCGAGGAGCACCAGAGGTGATATGTCATCATGTGGGCTTGAGGATCCTCTTTCGCTTTTCCTTCAAATTTTGGACAATCGCTCGGAATCTTGGATGACACCGGTATGGTGAATGAAGAATCGGATCATTTGTGAGTATAGACACATCTGGCAATTCCAATGTAGCCAAGAATGGAAATTGAGTATTAAAAGGCATTTGAGGTCGATAAGGGGGCCCAACTGGTGGTGCCCATCCTTGCTGGTAAGGATTTTGTCCCCAAAGTGGAGGATTTTGTCCATAAGGCATTTGATTTTGCCCCCACTATAGGTTTCCTTGCCCATAGGGAGGATTCTAACCCTAAAAGCCTTGAGACTGTCCGGCCAGAGGATGTTGATAAGCAACATATTGGTTAAAAGGTTGTTGACCTTGTTGGCCTTGGACATATGGATTTTTCACCTGATGTCCCTAAGCATAAGGGTTTTGGACCTTCTGCCCTTGGAAATATGGATTTTCACCTAATGTCCCTGAGCATAAGGGTTTTGGACCTTCTTCCGTTGGACGTAAGGATTCTACACTTGTTGTCCTTGGACATAAAGATTTTGTGCCTGCTATTGCAGGACTTGACCCTGGCCTTTCCCTTGCAAGGGTTGACCCTGTTCATATGATTATAAGGGTTGTTGTTACCCGGGTTGACCTTGTGGCTGTAAGGGTTGACCTTGCAGCTATAAAGGCTATCCCTACGGCTGTAGAGGTTGACCTTGCGAAGGCATAGGCTGGGAGGATTGCGGTACATACTGCATTTGCAGCTACATTGTTTTCTGCAACTATTGTAAGGGTTGCCCCTACGATTGTTTCAGTTGTCCTTGCTGTGGCATGATCTGGCCTTGTTGCAGCATGGATGGTCCTTACTGCAACGAAGGTTTCCTTTGTTGCTGCATGGATGGTCCTTGCTGCAATGAAGGTTTCCCTTACTGCTACAAGAGTTTTCCTTATTGTTGCAAAGGTACTGGAACAGTTCTCGGAATGACAGCTTGAAAGTTCCCAAACTATATTTGGCCATACCCACCAAGCATGACGGATGGACTAGGCTGGACATAAGGTCCAGGCTGAGGGATGTATGATGGATTAGCCATCGCTTGTGAACCATATGGAACATAAGGAGGTTGGTACTAACCTTGAGCCATATTGGGCTATTGGTACTGGACGTGACTTGACCCAGACAGACCAACATTGGGCATTGGGCTATTGGTACCAGACATGACTTGACCCAGACAAACCAACATTGTGTTGTTGGTACTAGACATTACTTGATCCAGCTGGACCAACAGGATTTGAAATGGCACCCGAAGAGGGTTGTTTCATCCCAACCATGTGAGGTTGTGAGCAACTCACATTGGTTGTGCCAGACATCATAGAAACATACAGACTCTGCACCCCAAGTAGTGGAAAAACATTTCCACTTACTAGAGGGATCGAAGAACTGACAACAACATGACTCGAGATTGTCGGTTGAACCAGATGGGTCACTTGGACAGATGAAACAAGGGGATTGGGAATGGTGGGTTGCATCAGGACTAAAGTAACTACATAAATCACCGTCTGTGGGGAGATTAAGTTCTGAATGAACGAACCTGTGGTAGGCATAACGCCAGATGCCCAAATAGGGTTGTGATACAATGATGAGGCAGTAGGCATGCCTGAAACCAACTAAGCTAAAGTCATGTAATTACGTGGTAACTTAGGATGAACGCTAGTTGGAATGCTTCCCGTGTAACGGAAATCTTCAGGAGGGAAAGGATATTCCTGCTCCTCAACTGCGCGTGGAGTGGAAACCTCTGAGTGACCTCGAGAGGAGACTGAGATTTCGCCTTCTGATTCCATGGGTGAAAACAAACAATGACGAACTACCAAAGATGTTCGAGGAGATAATTACAAAGGAATACTCGATTGATTGTACGGACTGTACAGATGCTGTGGTGATATCACAATAGGATCGAACAAAGCATTCAGAGGATAAACAACCAATCCAAGCTGACCTTCAGAAGTCAACGGACTCTCAAGAGTCTGGATAGGGTTATCCGGAGATTCCAGGCTAATGTCAGAAAGTGACCCAATATCTAAAGGGGGAGGACGAGATGACAAAGGTTGAATACTTAGAAAAATTCCAAGCTCAACACTTTGGTCTCCAAGCGACTGTGGCAATTCAGGAAAAGGCTCCTCAGACAATCTTTTAGACAGAGGAGAGGAAGAGGAACTAGGCAAACCAGTTGGTTTGGCCATGATGATATTGTTTCAAATAACCAAAAGAGATATTGATTTCAAGGGCTTTAAAATGTATTTAAAGGTATACTCATGATGTGGTCTAAAAAAGACTAACATAAATGTTATAAGATCGTGGGAAACAATTTTTTAAGACACAAGAACAAACTAGTGCTCTTTCATGTTTTAAGAGTCGAGAAAGAAGCAAAGGTGACTCTGTCGCTTTCAGTTTGAAATGAGCTTGAAAGGACAAGCACTCGGGTGATATTTTATATTTAGGGAGTTAAAAAGTTCAAAATGACTACTCATGATGATCTAGGTAAAAAGGCTTACTAGGTAATCGTGAACTGCAGAATACCTCCCGGTGAACCGAGAAGTACGAGCAGGCAAGCTCAACTTCCTATAGATAAAGGATTGCAACCTAGTGGGGTCTCCCTTTATATACTCGACAGTACAGGGAGCACAAGTCCATACTAACGTTGTCTAGCGCCAAAGCGAATGACAGCTGCTAGGTTTTAAGACGCCAGAACACATCTCTAGCCTAAACCTTCTAAGATGTGATCGTTAAATTTCAAATGCGCCTTAGGTTAATTGAGTAAATTTTAGAGTTTATCTTGAAATTATGTCTTAGTTTTTAGGCCTTATCGATGTGACTCAAAAACACCTATATGCAGCTAAATGAGACAAGACCCTTTCAATTCAATGAATTTTCTACACTAATGAGAGTAGAAAACACACTCAAATGCAACAAAACAAGCAATTGAAAACAAAATTACGTTTTCACTATTTCGCCTTTTGAAAAGAAAAATGATGATAAACTCTTTCCAATTCCTAACTTTCCTATCAAATGCAATTCAAGTAGCCCTTTCACTAGTAAATAGAATTCATTTATTTTCTAATGCAAGTGATGATGAAACTCTAGCCTTCAATGATGTTATCTAACGTAACATATTGATTCAACAAACTAGAATTATGTATTTTTCAATGAAATGACGGAGTGAATCTTTCAAAAAACACTTCAATAAAATATTCGCAATACATTCAATCATAAGAAAACACAAAGCACAAAAGAGAAGTCCTTTCAAAACTAATGAAGCAAATATTGAACCAAAAACAAGACGGGCAATGTGATCTATGCCTAAAAAGAGAAGCTCAAACACTAAACGAAACTTTTCAAATTTGTTAAGTGGAAATCAAGCCAACAAAAGGACTAATCAAATGAAATGCAAGGAGCAAATTTGACTATCGACTTGACTTTCTGGGTAGGAAAACAAATGAATGGGTGATGACCTAGATGCCCTAGGGTTATACACCATCCAAGAACTCAAGAAACCAAGTGAAGGAAATGAAAATCAACCAATCATACAAACCAAGCTAGAAGAGCTTTCCAGCCAGGGAGAACACAGTAAAAACAAGTTGAGAGATAGAAATCAGAAGGGCAAGACACACTGGCTATGATCTGGGGTAAACCCTGATATTCACCTATAGGAATCAACGTGACTGCCTAACTGAAAACACGCGCCAAAAGGGGGTCGGCGCGATTGTTTTTGAGAAACTCACACTGATCGATGCGACTTTTAGAAAAATAAACCTGCTGACCGAGGATTCAAGGAAAAAAATAAAAAAATTCAAAGGCTAAGACCAGAATTGCCACTGTAAATTTCAGGCTCAAAGTAGTAAACCAGGCAAAGTAGAGAACACTAGAGGGAAATGGTGATACTAGAAAAATTCACACAAAACTATAAAACGACAATCAATCAAACAGAAGGATTGGCTCCCCAGCAGAGTTGCCAATTTGTGGTGCAGGTAAATTCTTAGTGTGGACACAAACAATTCCTCTAGCCTGAGAGAGTGGGTCTAGCCACAAACAAACAATCTATGGAAAATCTCCTTAAGCTAGAATCAATTAAGAGGGCCTACCTCTTAGAACGCTATTCCGCTTGGTGATGATCCTGCGTCCTCACTCCGGCTATCTTCCGTTTCCTTCCTTCGAATACCTGAAACAAGAAAACAACAACAACAACAAACATGATAACATGCAATATTGTATTCAGCCTACTTAATAGGTCAAGGAACATTAAGCCATAAAGATGTAAAATGACACCTCATGTAGGAAATCAATTGATAGTTGCATTAATATAAATCAGAAAGAGATTACAATCGGTGCCTTAATGTTGTTGGTCTCCTCTAATGTATCCGGCTTCCCACACTTCTGCTAGCACTTCATGGATAGCCCCAACAGTGGACTTTTTAAGGCCTCTTTCCCTCTAGTCTCAAACCAAACCAAAATCACACTATTCTCCCTCAAACACACACTAGAAATCTACAAGCTATAAATGACTTGTTGGTTATTCAAACTTGCTCCAAAACTCCAACTAGCTTTTACTTGGGAAAAAGAGAGGTTTATATAGCTTGGATGGATGGGAGATGGTTCCTATCATCATGGGAGAAAGTCTTATCTCTTGAGGTTTTTCCATCCTAATAGGGGAAAGAAGCCCAATCTAATTTCCTCAGCTCTATTCGGCCCAACCATCTACCAAACTTCTGTTACGATGCTTCTAGACATGGAAGCTTCAACTCCTTATTTAAAAAACCTTCCAAAATAGTATCGACACGACTAGAAAAAGGCTCAATCGATATGATCGGCGCGAGGATAAAACTGGTCAGTAGCGTCGGTATTGTAAACTGGGATAGAAGAAACATTCTTAGGAAATGATGTAAGGGGAATTATTATGCCCATGAAGAGGGACATACTAGGAGTTTCTCCATGATGGGAAAGCATGTTGGGTACACTGTAGAGGTCCTCTAGGATCGTAGATGGGGAGTAGAGGGATAATGACAAAATGTTGTGTAACATACCACCAAGCTTACAAAAAAAAATATTAATATTAACATATATTTTCAAAATTAACACACATGCATATATGTGGGACTGCGAAGGAAACTTTCAAGTTTTCATCGTGTGAACCTTCGCACTCCTCACAATTCATTAATAATAATAAAGGAAGCTATCCTAATTACACAAAGATAACAATAATTATAAATTAGGCGAGTCAAATTTCATGTGTTTTAACTCCAAAATAGTTAAAATGCATTCCAATTAAAACATCAAAGAAAATCACATTATTACAAACTACCACATTCATTAGTTGAAAGCATTATAATTTAAATTAGCGTATCAAAATTAAATCTAATTTTATTATATATTAAATTCGATAAATATTTAAAATTTAAACTAATCTATATATTGATTTTTCAATTAAAATTTACATTGCGTCAAAATTTAAAAGCATTATTACATATTTCATTATTTCAAAACATTAAAATATCAAATCTAAAAGCATGATTTTCAAAGCATTAAATATTAATATTAACATATATCTTCAAAATTAACACAAAATAATATGTGCAAGGTTATGAAGGGAGTCCATTGTGTGGAGGAGGCTTTCAAGCTTTCATTGTGTGGGCCTCTGCATTTCGCACAATCTATTAATAATAAAATAATCATTGGTCTTGTGCAGGATTGCAAAGAAATATTTCAAATATAAAGGCGAGCAACATGTGTACGCTCACACGAAGGCAGGGCCCCTAGGTTTCTGTAAGCAGAGTTGTGTGCACGATTAAGTGAAAAGTGGGTGAGTTGGAGCACTGAATGACACAGTGGATGTTAAGGGAAATTTTGGTAGGGGGCATTGATGAAACACGCACGAAGGGCGCAGGCCGAGCGAGATCTGTGACGAGCATGAACCAGGCCACATGAACAACGGTCAGGCACAACGTGTAGAGGAAGAAAAAGGAATAGGTCATAAAAGATGGGTGATGACAGTCGGTCAGGCGAGATGTGTGATGGGTGGAATGGGTGAGTTTTGTGAAGTGAAGGGTTGGGTGTTATGTGATACACGACAACATGGGAGCCTGCACCCCACATGATGATGGGGCACCCGAACGCCCGATGAAGCGTTACATGTCGAGCATGCTAGGGCGCCCTAACGAAGGGGTCTGCATACACGACACACAGTGGGTTGGCCCGACTTGTGAAGGGGTTCTCGCCCAAACAAATGAATGGACAATGACGCATATAAGTAAATGATTGTCAGGTCCCTGAGTTGGAACCATGGCCAAACAGACACCCATGAAAATCCTTGGTGACTTATATACTATGTGTGCCCAAGTCGTGCGATGTGACGAGTGTGGAGCATGGGCACGACACGTTGGAAGCATGGGTCGAGTGTTGGGAAGATTTATTGGATGAAGTAGACCCCTCGATGTTGCATAGAGTGGACGACATAAAGGCAAGTGCCCTGGTCGTGCCTACCTGAAGGCGAGGTGCTCGAGTGCCCATAGGAGGATTTTGTTCATGATTCGACAATGGGTGGGTGAGTTGAAGTGCCGGGAAAAAAAACCACACAACGGGTGCCATGGGAGAGTAAGGCAAAGAGTGTCAATGATATGAACACGACGAGCATAGGCTAGGCGAGATGTGTGATGGGCATGACCAGGCATCATGAGCGGAAATCATCATGACATGTTGAACAAGCAAGGGCGAGTTCGGTGAAGTAAGCGGTCGACTGACATGTGATACACAACAACGTGGATGTTGGCGCCTTGGGCGCGCCTGGGTGCATGATGGGGCGTTGTGTGTCAAGCACGTTGAGGTACCCGAATGGCAAGGGGCACACCTACACAACATGGCGGGTTGCCCCGACTTGAGAAGGGGCGTTCGCCCAAACAAATGATCAGGAATCGGTTCATATAAACATAAGGAAGGTGCACGAGTTGGATATCATCAATGAAGTTTGCTTAAGAAGAATGATAAGAACCGCGGAGTAGGGCACAGGTCACAAGAAGGAAATGAAACAAAGGGGAAGTCTCAAGTAAGTGAATCTTTCATTGTGCAGATCTCTACACTCCACACAATCTATTAATAATAAAAAATGAAGTCTGATTGCATAGAGATCACCATAATAATAAATAAGGTGAGTCAAATTGCATGTGTTCTAACTCAAAAAGAGTTTAAAATGCATTACAATTAAATCATCAAATAAAAAGTCGTTATTACAAACTATCACATTTATTATTTGAAAGCATTAAAATTTAATTAACCTATCAAAATTAAATCTAATTATCTTATATATTAATTTCGATATATTTAAAATTTAAACTAATTTGTATATTAATTTTTGAATTAAAACTCACATTACATCAAAAATAAAAATAATTATTACATATGGCATTATTTCAAAGCATTAAGATATCAAAAATCTGAAAGCGTGATTTGCAATGCATTAAAATATTAATATTAAAGTATATTTTCAAAATTAACAGAAATGCATATCTGCGATAGGGAAAATTTTAGGGGCTAATATTTGCAGATAGGCTAAGTTTCCATGTTTTTTCAAGAAAAAAAATCGCCAATTTCCATTTTTTTCTAAAATTGATTCGCTCAAATTTTATCCTATACAATTATTTTACCTTAAAATTTGACAAAATTTTACAGACACTATGTAAAATCATTATAAATTTGAATAATTTTACAAAAATATCTTAAAACATTTTATACTTTACATGTTAGTGACTCGTAAGGTTCGCCAAGGTTTCTAAATAAAATGAATCTATATCCTTAAAATTTTCCCTGATGTGCGAGAGTGTGAAGGAAATCCATTGTGCAGAGGAAGCTTTTAATGTTTCATTACACGGACCCTAGCATTCCACACAATCTATTAATAATAAAATAACGCTAGTATTGTGAGGAATTGCGTAAGAAGCTTTCAAGCTTTCATTGTGCGGATCTTCGTACTCCGCACAATCTATTAATAGTAAAAAATGAAACGTGCCTAATTACACAAAGATAACCATAATAACAAATTATGCGAGTCAAATTGCTTTTGTACTAACTCCAAAAGAGTTAAACTGAGTTACAATTAAAAGATCCAAAGAAAAACATTATTTGAAAACATTAAAATTAAAATTAATGTATCAAAATTAAAATTAATTATTTTATATATTAATTTTGATATATATTTAAAATTTAAACTAATCTATATATTAATTTTTCAATTAAAATTCAATTTGCATCAAAAAAAAAAAACATTATTACACAGTATGACATTATTTCAAAGCATTAAAATATCAATATTAAAAGCATGCTTTTCAAAGCTTTAAAATATTAATATTAACATATATTTTCAAAATTAACACAAATGCATATGTGTAGGATTCGAAGGAAGTCCATTGTGTGGAGGAAACTTTCAAGCTCTCATTGTGTGGACCTCCTCACTTTGCACAAGTTATTGATAATAAAATATCTACTCGTCTTGTGCAATACTGTGGAAGAAGCTTTCAAGCTTTCATTGTGCGGACCTGCACACTCCACACAATCTATTAATAATAAAAAATGAAGTGTGCCTAATTACACAGAGATAATCATAATAATTGCACGTTCTCTAACTCCAAAAGCGTTAAATTACATTACAATTAAAATATCTAAAGAAAGACATTATTTAAAAGCATTAAAATTTAAATTAACGTATCAAAATCTCATTATGTTTTATATTGATTTTGATATATATTTAAAATTTAAACTAATCTATATATTAATTTTTCAATTAAAATTCACACTTTATCTAAATTAAAAACCATTATTACACAGTGTGGCATTATTTCAAAGCAATAAAATAACAAAACTAAAAGAATAATTTTTTGAAGCATTAAAATATTAATATTAACATATAATTTTAAAATTAACACAAACGCATATATGTGGGACTTTGGAGGAAGTCCATTGTGTGGAGGAGGCTTTCAAGCTTTTATTGTGTGCACATCCACACTCCACACAATCTATTAATAATAAAAAAATGAGGCAACCCTAATTACACATAGATAACCATACTAATAAATGAGGTATTAAAGAAATTTTCACGTCTAAAATGGGCCTCCTAAGGAATTTTATAAAATAATAATGGAAATAATAAAATAAGATTAGATTACCTCATCAAGTTTTGGATAGGAAAAAAAACTATTTTTTCAACTTACCTCCTTGTGATTTTACTCAAATTTCAAGCCAGAGCACTAGTTGGATGCGAAATTTAATTTTGCATCCAAAGTGTACCCACGTTGCATACTTTCGATAGACCTTACTACATGAAAATGTGAAATGTATGAAAAAACATTATTACAATCACGATTTTCATGTATTTCACATTTTTCATGTAGTGGAGTTCATGGAAAGTATTCAACATGGGTATTCCTTGGATGCAAAATTAAATTTGGCATCCAACGAGTGCTCCTGCTCAAAATTTGAGTAAAATTGTAGGGAAATAAGTTGAAAATACAAGTTGAAAAAATAATTTTTTATTTTATCTTTTTACTTTTTTACTCCAAAAATGGTGAATCACCCCCCATGGTTAACATCATCATATTGAATCCTATTGGTTCTAATAAAGTTAATTTTTTTTTGTACATTTTTGTTTTTAGCCCCATTTTAGACCTTAAAATTTCTCTAATGCTGGTCAAACTACAAGTGTACTAACTCCAAAAGAGTTAAAACACATTACAATTAAAAACATCTAAAGAAAAACACAATGTTACAAACTACCACATTCATTATTTGAAAGCATTAAAATCAAATCAAATGATCTTATCTTATATATCAATTTCCATATATATTTAAGTTTTAAAATAATCTACATTTTAAAACTAGAAACATGATTTTGAAAGTACTAAAACATTTATATTAACATATATTTTCAAAATTAACATAAATGTGTATATTCAATCAAACCTTACTTAATATATTCAATAAAATCTAACCGATTAATCAACCTTATATATATATATATATATATATATAGAGAGAGAGAGAGAGAGAGAGAGAGAGAGAGAGAGAGAGAACTTAATGTATTAAAATTAAAACTTTAGTCTTACATCATTTGATGACCACAAATGGACATATGATGATTCAACAACTATGGAATTAAGTGATTCAAAATGCCTAGTCATCTACATCATCACTAGCACTGCTCCTTGATTTGCATAGTGCGGAGATCTGTCATTGTGCAAAGTTTTCTTCTGCACTCCACACAATGACAATGCTTCCACACAATTCATACACAATGTGTTTGTTTGTGTTGCAACATTAACTGTCAGTTGCTATTATTTTTATTTGTAATTGGAACATGAATATCTTAAGGATTTATAGCTTTGAAATATTTAACTCACATAACTGGAAATGAATTGTGGACTCAACAATAATTTTATGAACAATTAAAAAATGATTGACATCCTCCACAACATCTCATTGTTGTATGCGAAGGGCGGAGAGATTTCATTGTGCGGTGTTTTCTCCGCACCTGCACAATGACAAAGCTTCTACTTAATTTATACACGCTCTGTTTGTTCGTGCTACATCATTGAATGTCGACTATTGTTATTTTTATTTGTAATTTAAACATGAATATCTGAAGACTTTATAACTTTGAAACTTTGAAATCACGTAATTGGAAATAAATTGTTGACTCAACAATAATTTTATGACCAATTAAAAAATGGTTGATGTCCTTCACAAACACTCCAAACAATCTTTTTGCCAATCAAATCACTCTTGATACCTATAACATTGAGAAATTATTAATAGCAAGTCTACAGGTCAATTTTGTAGCAAGAACAAGCAAAGTGTGTATGAATTATGCAGAAGCATTATCAATGTGCGAAGTGTGGAGAAAAATATGCACAATGAAAGCTCTCTATACTCCACAATGTACTCTATAATGCCATGGCATTCCATTTGCGTTTGAGCAATATTAAATAAAAAAATTGTGTGGGTAACATGTGTATGTACATATTTCACATGCTATCGAGTTCTTGCTTCGTCATTACACAAAACTATCATTTTCATTTTCATTTTCAGTTGGGGTTGATGTGCAAAGGCGAGAATAGCCGCAAAGTTGTGCGGAGGTAGCCTTTATTATGTGGAGTGTGTATGTGCGAAGGAAGCATGTGTGGAGGTGGGAGTTTTGTGAAGGTGGTTTTCATTGTACGGAGTGTGGATGTGTGGAGGAAGTGTGTGTAGAGGCAGGAGTTGTACGAAGGTGACTTTCATTGTGCAGAGTGCAGATGTGTGGAGGAAGCGTGTGTAGAGGCAGGAATAATGAAGGATTGCGGAGAATATTGCAGAAATGAAGGATTATTGAAAACGACAAAACACAACCACAAATTGCCTTAATCAATTAATTAGTGGTAGAGGCAAGGACTATGTTGCGTTGCAACTATTATTGTTGTTTAATTATAATTTTAAAAAAGACTTAGTTAAATTATAAATTACAGTAAAAAGTTAATAATCATATTTAATTTAATAATAATATAATGAATTATATAGTAGTTTTAATCTTAACAAGCATATTTACTTTTTTTATTTAAAACATAAACATTATTAAACCTTTTTTTTTTAAATATTGTTGTTTTATTAAACACTTTTTTTTGAAGTATTGTTGGTTATCCTTCATAACTTTTTTAATAATAACAATAATATAATAAACACTTTTAAATATAAGATTATATAGATAAAATTACACTAACGTGTGTGAAATCATAAAGTAATTTTTAATTTTAATTTTAATTTTATTATTATTGCTGCCCAGAGGGGAGATGTGTAGGCATAATGTAAGTAAGTATGTATGTATGTGAACGAACAATTTTTAAATGTTGGGAAACAAATATCACAAAAAAACAATGACGACTTCATATGTTTTTTAATTACTATTCAAATTAAAACATGTATAAAAGTATTTTAGCATGTAGATTTTCCACAATTAAGTACATAATGGTCATGAAGGTTCTAGTCCTCCAAAAACTTCACCGTCCTTATATATAAGAGTATTCATATTAAAACATATATACAATACCATGGGCCAATATCATAGCCCAAAGACCATAACTCATTTCACAATAAAAATATTATTAACCTGTAAATAGGCTTTGTTACAATACCATGGGCCAATACCATAGCTTATCAATACCACATGCCAAAAAACCATAACTCATTTCACAATCAAAATATTCTATACAAATTTTTATTTATTTTATAACATTTTTTAATGAAATCTAAAAGAAAAACGGTTATAATTACTCTAGAGATATATCTAAACCCTCTACCCTCACTAATACTAAAAATATTGAGTGAATATTCCATAGAGATCAAATCAAGGTTTTAATAAAATTAAAAATGATAATACTCTATATATAAAGATGTGAAATATATTTAATATAAATAATATTATTCATAATCGGATCCATCTTAATTAAGGATATTCTAAGCGATGAGAGGAATAAAATCTCTCATGGTGCAAACATTTCCTCAAGTTTTGCACTCAAAAATAAGTTTGCATGATCCCTCCTAATGCTTGGTAGATCAAGAATTAAGATCTATATTGGTTTTTAATATTATAATAGTAAACACTTTTCCCCGTTGGAGATGGATAATGAGGAAAATAGGGGGTAGATATGGATTTAATGCTAACTCCATGCGACAACCAGGATGATGAGACGCGGTGAGCGAGAAGGACTTAGGATTCTGCACTAGAACATTCTCAAGGTTATGCATAGTATATTTCTCAAAGTCGTGCTTGTATGGTATATCTTGTGCATAGGGGAGATGAACGCTAGGATTGTTGGTGGTGCAAGCGGTGTTGAAAATAGCAACAAGAAATGCTATAAATAGCATTGCTATAGATAGCATTTCATGTACCAGTGTGGAAATAGCAACAAGGAATGATAAAATAGAAATGCTAAAATTAGCATTGCTATAAATAGCATTTTAGGATATATTCCAATTTTAATTAGTCCCTGAATTAAAATTGAGAATTAAAACTCGAATTTGGTCTCAGCGGCTATTTGAAAAATAATTAATTAATTCATCTTGAGTTAATTAGTTGGAGAAATTCAAACATGAAGTCTATGTGAAGACATGCAATAGTTATCCCTTTGATTGAGGAAGTTATCCCTTAATTAAGGAGATAGGGATGAGTTGTATTTGAGTTGTAATTAGTTAGCTCAGTTAACTGAGTTAAGTCCAATTAAATTAGTTCCAAATAGTTGGAGGAACTAATTGTGAGTTCAATCAGTTAATTCATGCATGCATATAACTAGTGTTCTCCAGATAACTAAATATTCTCTCATAAATAACTCATGCATGCTAGTTCAGAGAAAGACCCAATTGAGATTAAAGGAAGGGACAATGTACTTTCAGTTGGAGGAATTTTCCTATAGAGGAAACTCATCCATGCAGAAGGAATTATCTCCTTCAGGATTGCGCAGTTATTTCAAAGGTCAGTGTTGTGTGTGAGAGGATTATTCACATAGGTTGCAGCTAGAGGACCTAGGAGAAATTGCGCAAGGAAATAGGAGGCTTGGAGGACTAAAGGAAGGCATATGTGTTGTCTATTATGTCTATGAGCAGCAGTGAGGGATTGTACTGAGAGTTGGATAGCTTGTGAGCTAAAACTTTGTGTAATCCTGAGATATTTCCACTTGCATGATAATACAGATAGCGGGGTTTTTAGCTGAGGCTTTCCCCAGAGTATTTTTTTGTGTTTCATGTGTGATCGAATCTTCTTCTCTGTTATATGTGTTCTATTTGATCTTGCTCAAAATCAACTAAGCTTCCACAAGTTTGATTGTAGAAGTAGACTAAGTATTTTGCTTTACTACATTGCATAATCAGTTTAATCTATGGTGAAATTTCTACATGGTATCGGAGCCAAGTTTTGTAGAAAAATTTCTACAAGGTATCAGAGCAATGGTGAGTCTTGCTCTCCTCGATCTTCCTAAGAGTTGGCATAGCTACCAGGACTCAGTGAATGGAAGAGAGAAACTGCCAAATTGGGGATGATTATGGTTGGATCTCATGTAGGAGGAGATCAGAAGGAGCACTAGAGATGGTTCTTCATCCAAGGAAGATGAAGAAAATCTAGCCTTAGCCAGTAAGGCAAGGAAAGGGAAGGAGAAGGATTCTCATCCCAAATCGAGTTCTTCTCATGGAGGGAAGAAGATTGACAAATCTAAAGTCCAATGCTTTAATTGTCATGAAGTGGGCGATTATGCAACTAATTGTCCATTGAAGAAATCCAAGAAGGGATCCTTGGAAGGATCTGATGGTGAGGCATTGGCCTCTCAGTTCAAATTGGATTTTACCCTTATCGCATGCATGGTTTCATCAATGATGAGTTGTGATTGGTTTCTTGACAGTGGAGCCTCATTCCACATGATCGACGATAAGATTTTGTTCAGTACCTTGAAGGAGAAAGATCTCCAGATGCGCATAGAGATGGGTAATGATGAAAAGTATAGTGTTTCAGGAGTGGGCACGATTGCTTTTCAAAGGGAGCATGGAGCTCGCATCACCTTGATAGATGTGAAGTATGTGCGAGGACTGAAGAAGAACATGGTATCGGTCGCGATGTTGGAGGACAAAGGCTATGATGTAGTCTTCAATAAGGGAAAGGTTTTCCTTAGACACATCACCACGAGACAAGTGAAACAGATCGGTTCACGAGTCAAGAACCTATATGCTCTTAAGGTTTAAGATGAATGCAAAGCCTTGAGGAGCAAGGCAAATGTTGGAGACTTGGTGGTTGAGAGGGAGAGTACATTACCTCTCAACATGCAGCACCAGAAGAAGTCTCAGACAATTATGGAGGAGCCATAATTGGTGAAGCAACTTCAGGAGGTTGTGAAAAAGCCACAACTAGAGAAGCCGAGAGGAGACCGAGTGGAGGCATCCACTCATGAAGAGACCTCCAATAGGGGGAAATTTTGAGCCAAGTGGACAGAGGGATCACATGCATCCATACCCCTAGGTGTGAGGTGGGGCGATGTGAAGTGATAGTCCCAAGAAGGCTAAAATAGGGGTAGGATCCTTGAGGTACCCAACCTCTTTGATTAGACCTTGCTACGAAAGCCCTGACGAGGAGTAACAGGACTAGCTGAGTGGGTAAAGACGGATGCAGATGGAGTGGCAGAGAGAGCTATAGTGCAAGAGTCCCAAGACAACGGAGAGCTAGTAGACTGCAGTAATGTGAGAGGGATAGGAGTGTTGCACCAATGCAGGATGGTATAGAGAGGTGTGCAATGGTGCGAGATGCAGGGAGTTGTTGTAGCAGTGCAGATGTTAGAGAGGGAGCACTTGTCAGCGGTAGATGGAGCTTCAGCATCAGAGGGTGTTTCTAGCCCAACATGGAGGTCAGTTGGGAGATCAGTTACTTACTTCTCCGTAAGTGAGTCAGAGTGCAGCAGTGAACAGTACGATGCAACATGATGAGAGCAAGTGTAGTGCAGATGCAGTGCTGAGAGATAGGACCAGCAACAACACGGATGCAGCGGGAGGAATCAATGTGATTAATGCAGTCATAGATCAAAGTGACAGGGGCTAGAGAAGTCAGATACCGAAGGGCACAGAGGTGCAAAGTTTTGAGTCGACAGAGGCAATAGTAGTCAGAGACTTTGATGACAGAGGCATCATTCTGATTCAAGTTGGATATTTTTGTTTCTAGAGTTGCTGGAGAAACAACACTTGAGAGAAGTGTTGCATACGGAACATTCCAAAGGTTCATGATCAGGTTCGAGTTGAATGCCTTTCTTGTTGAGAGGGAGTGTTGAAAATAACAACAATAAATTCTAAAAATAGAAATGCTATAAATATCATTGCTATAGATAACACTTTAGGTACCAATGTGGAAAATAGCAACAAGGAATGATAAAATAGAAATGCTAAAAATAACATTGCTATAAATAACATTTCAGGATATATTCCAATTTTAATTAGTCCCTCAATTAAAATTGAGAATTAAAATTTGAATTTGGTCTCAGCAGCTGTTTGAAAAATAATTAATTAATTCATCTTGAGTTAATTAGTTGGAGAAAATCAAACATGAAGTCTATGTAAAGACATGAAACAGTTATCCCTTTGATTGAGGAAGTTATCCCTTAATTAATGAGATAAGGATGAGTTGTAATTAGTTAGCTCAATTAACTGAGTTAAGTCCAGTTAAATTAGTTCCAAACAGTTGGAGGAACTAATTGTGAGTTTAGTCAGTTAATGCATGCATGCATACAACTAGTGTTCTCCAGATAATTGAATATTCTCTCATAAATAACTCATGCATGCTAGTTCAGAGAAAGACCCAGTTGAGATTAAAGGAAGGGACAATGTACTACCAGTTGGAGGAATTTTCCTATAAAGGAAACTCATCCATGCAGAAGGAATTATCTCCTTCAGGATTGTGCAATTATTTCAGAGGTTAGTGTTGTGTGTGAGAGGATTATTCACACAGGTTGTAGCTAGAGGACCCAGGAGAAACTGCACAATGAAATAGGAGGCTTGGAGGACTGAAGGGAGGCATATGTGTTGTCTATTATGTCTATGAGAAGCGGTGAGGGATGTACTGAGAGTTGGATAGCTTGTGAGCTAAAGCTTTGTGTAATCCTGAGATATTTCCACTTGTATGATAATACAAATAACGAGGTTTTTAGCTGAGGCTTTCCCTAGAGTATTCTTCTTTGTTTCATGTGTGATCAAATCTTCTTCTCGGTTATATGTGTTCTATTTGATCTTGCTCAAAATTGATTAAGCTTCTGCAAGTTTGATTGTAGAAGTAGATTAAGTATTTTTCTTTAGTACATTGCATAATCAGTTTAATCTATAGTGAAATTTCTACAAGCGGTGTGGGATTATCAGGGTGTCGACTTTGTGTGCCCTTTTAAGTTTGCGATAGGTGGAGAATCCATCCGGTGACACCCTGGTTGATTTATGAAAAACTGGAATACAATGTTGTAGCCTGACCATTTACATGGGACCCTAGTCCAGGGCTTAGACTGAATAGGGAGGAAGAGTCACTACAACTAGTATCTTGGATGAAAATTACGAAGAAACAAAGATTGCAGGTGGAACGTCATGGCATTTCAACCGTTTCTATAGGAAATTGGGTTTGTCTGCAAGTAATTACCCCTCTCTAGTCACTCCATATTTCTGAATTCTGACCTCTTTGTTTCTTCAGGGGAGGTGGGAATATTAAAAGGAATTGCCTTGGGTTCCTCTCTGGTGGAGGGAGACTCTGGTTTTTAACTCTCTTTCTATTATGGGTTGATGGTTTTAGTTGGTCTCTTTGCTCGTTCTTCACATCTGTCATGGCTCTTATTGTAGCAAGAAGCTTTTATGTTCTCCTTATGTTTTGGTCTTCTTTGGGTGATGGGGAAGGGAGCCTATGCATGGAAGGGATTTTGGTGTCATTGTTCTAGTGCTCCATGGTTCCACCTATCTCCTGTCACATTGGTCTATTGAGTATGGCTGCATAGTCTTGTCATGTAGTGGGGCTCATAATTTAAATCTTGTAGGTGTTTGGATAGTTTTTATTGTCTCAATTCTCTATTTCACAAGTCACCAGTGTTACATAGTTGGACTGAAGGGCTCTTCAGCCTGGTTCCAAGGGGGGATGGGTTCAGGTTATGGGAGTTGATTCGGTCAATGGTGTCTCACAAATTTTCGGGGAAAAAAAGGGAGTTTGTGGGTTGCAATGCTTTGGCAGCGTGGAAGGCTGTGTCATGGGAGAGGGCCACAGGCATAGGGTATTTGTCCTCCCACCGCTCAGGCTGTCGATGAAGGTGATGTAGATCGACTGAAGGGTGTGTCCCCTAGATGTGTGGATCTCTAACCTTCATTTGACTCCCTAGGAGCACATGTTTGTGCAATCTAAGCAACAACTGATCAACAAGCTCAACAACGACATGATGATAGAAATTGTAACACCCCCTCCTAGGTCTACCCATATTAACCATTCCAACAGGGGTAAACATGATAATAGAGGCTACTATAATTGGATTCGACCTCCTATGTGAGCTTAAGGAAGTGGAATCGACAGAACATCACCTACAACCATCCAACATCATAAACATAACACTCAAGAGACAAGTTAGCCACTCAGATAGCATGTCCCTAGGTCCCACTGCTATTCTGCAGCTCTTAGGCCATAGTTTCTCTCATACTATGGGAAAGGGAGTGGCCAACAACCTAAATTCTCTCTCATATGCTTGCCTCCCAGTGACTATGGACCAAAATTTCCAGTTATGTGTCAGCGACCCCATGATTAAGCCACTTTTCTAGCCCAGAATCTTGGTCTCTGCCAAAAACTTGGTGTAACTTCCATAATTCATTAAAAATATAATAAAAATTTTGATCAATAAAAAATAACCCTCGGGATTAGGCCTGAGCATACCCAACCGGGACTGACATTCTGTCAACCACTTGCCATCAAAGCAACTTAGAGGTCTAGGATACAAGATAGAGCATAAATGACTAAAACAACTTATGAAACATAACCAGAAGGATCAACTCCTTCTCCATTGAACTACTACATCATCAATTAGGTCTTGCATCCATCCATGTAATAGTTACAAGTAAATATATGAAATAACCATGACATGAACCAATCCTTCAACCATGCTTATAACCAGCATAAAACCATATAAATATCAGAGATATGAAAACCATTAAATCCGCATATAAATTAGTGTATATGTGAGAGAACTTAGATTTTAGTAATCATAGGCAAATTTTACCAGGTTTGGGACTTCCATGTACCACCCAACCATAGAAATGGCTGAACCAAATCTCTCTTTCAGC
This sequence comes from Pinus taeda, assembly GCA_000404065.3. Lineage (NCBI taxonomy): Eukaryota > Viridiplantae > Streptophyta > Pinopsida > Pinales > Pinaceae > Pinus > Pinus taeda. Next base: position 160,573 of record APFE031742808.1, read on the forward strand.
CAGTCACCCTCGTGCCATATTCCAAGCATGAATGTGGGATCTCATAGAAAAAACAATCCAAGAACAACCAAGGAAATCCAAAGGTTAAACCACCTCACCCTCATCCAATCATGATCACACCAAAATCGATGCTCTGATCACAACTGAACAGAACTTGGATTGCCATTCAGAATCCATCACTATCCTTGAGGAATTTTCCATCTCCTTGTCTCTCAGGCTTTACCACAATCGAAACTTGGATCACTAGGCCCTAAATCGATACTGCTCTCTCAGAATTTTCTATGTATCCGACCAAAACCAATCAAGGATTCCTAGGCCTTTGGGAATGAACCTTTAGACCACCTCCACCCCGAATTCCGAAATCCATCCCATAATTCCAAAGTTCCAAAATCGAAATAAACATCCCAACATACCATGCCATCTGGAAAAAGGCTAGGATAGGCTAAAATCCACTTATATAACCCAGCAAAACCATGCCACCGACAACAAGAGAACCATACACCAACAGGCAAAGCCATGTATGTCCAAACCAGCTAGGAAATCACACATACAAAAGGTTACCTGCAAGTATTCCCACTGAAGCTACTAGATCCTATTTTCCTTTCCTTGATCCTTACTTGTTTTTCATTTCCTTTCCTTGCTTTCTCTTTTCTTTGCTCCAAACTAGAGTGCTCCAAGAAAACTCTAAGTGACCAAAAGAGTGAGAGAGAGATCAAATAATGAGAGAGCTCCAAACTTGAACTTGACAAAAGCCTACACTGACTAAGCTTGAGCCAAGATCTTACACTGCCTAAGAGCTTAACACTGAAAAAAGAAGCTTGACAACTGATCCTTAGAAGCCTTTTTATGAATAAGACCTCTATTTTCTTCATTTTCCATTATTTTCCTTCATTTTCCTCCTCACATGCAACATGTGACCTTTCACCTTACTTTTCTCCTAATTTCCTTTATTTTCATAAAAGTAAATGTGCCAAAAATGTATTTTTGCATTTAATGTCTTTGCCTTAGCCTTTGCCAATTTCCTTTAGCCAAAACACACATCTAGTGATGCCCACTAGGATATCTTTTCCCAACATTCAGCTTGGAATAAGTGTCCCTTACCCATGGTCTTATTTTTTCCTTTATTAACTTTTATTACACGATTTTTTCACAAGGGCTGTTATGCAACCCTTCTGCTTGGGGAACACTGTCCTTGGTGTTAAACCACACCAAGACCTCAGAAAAATCGTTGAAAAGAAAATGTACTGCTTATGGAGCTTTATAACTTAGCTCACTGTAGTATTTACAATGAAAGACATACTCAAAAGCAAAACATCATGACAACATGACCAGATAACAACCATACCACATACTGGAGCATTATAACACAACTCATTACAGTATTTACAATAACCACATATGCATATTTGTTAAACCAACAAATAAAAGGATACGGTGTCCATATCAATCAACAAGGAAATGCAGAGGATCACAACTCCACCCTCAAAAGTATTACTAGGATTCACGTCCTTCCCAGGAAGTTCAAAATCCACTGCCACAGTCAAAGCTGCATCCAATGTCCAGGGCTACACCCCGTGCTACATGTCCCCTCAACAAAAAATTACCAGCTCATTGTTCCAGGGTGCACTCCCAATGTGCATTTGATTCCATTTGGCAATGCTTATGACCAAAACCAATATGTCTGTGACCTTCCCTTCTCTGCTACACAGTCCCTCAGGAAATCCAGTCAGCCCTTTTCATGCAGTCACTCACTTAACCCAGGCGATCCATCCCTTGGCAAGGCTTCCTCGCATAAGAAGATACAAAACCAAGGCATATACCTACCTCAAAACCATCATACAATCATAGCATGCTCATGGAAACCAATGGACACTATTGGGTACCAGTGTCCCACAATGGCCCTACTCCTGCAGTGATTCACCAATATACTGTTGAATGTTCCAATTCCTTTTGTTGTTGTTGTCAATTCTTGCAGTCAATTTCAACCACCCAACTGGGCATGTTCATGCATTCCTGTTCCAAGAACATAATTTCCATTAGATTCAAATAAATTGAAATAGCCTCAAATCACACCTCATTGGTAGTTTGTCAATTAAGTACATTTGCAATCCTGTTTACTTCCTGTCACAACAAGTCAAACTAACTATTTGATCAAATTATCATGTATAAACATATCTCATCAAGTTAGCTCAAAACACAACCATCGTAGATCAAAATCATAAATCACATGTAACCATCAAAAACTAGAATCATAGACCACATGTAATCATCATAGACCATAATCATAAATCACATGCCTACTAAAACTGAAATAAAATACTGATACTTATCCTTTAATCAATCCTTAGCTTCCACCTTTGTCTTTATTTTGTACACACTCTAGATCAATTGCCACACTAGACAAACACCTAGTGCCTTCTCCTCAACCATGTGCACATACACTTAGTGTGCATCACACACATACAACTACGCATGTCATACAAAACCATGCAATACATGCACCTACACCAGTGCCATATGAACCACATGTACACAGTACCACCTGTACACTGCAACCACCTACATAATGTGTGCACAACATCACATGTACATCGAACCACTTGCACAACATGTACACAATTCCACATGTACACAGCACCACTGTACAATGTGTACACAATACCAAATATACACAACATCACATGCATGATATGTACAAAACACCACATGCACACATCACCACATGCATAACATGTACACGACACCACATGTTCACATCACCACTTGTACAATCATGCACACAACACCATATGCACATAGCACCATATGTACAACATGCATAGAACACCATATGTTCATAGCACTACATATACAACATGTACATAGCATCATTTATACACAACACTACACATCCAACATGTACATAGTATCATCTGTACACAACACTACATATCCAACATGTGCACAACACCATATGCACACAACACTACATAACCATCATGTACATAACACCATCTATACCCATTGCATATGCAATATTCGTACATCATTATCTGTACCATCCTGTACATAGCATTTCATAAACAACATGTACACACACTATGTATACACAACACCGCATCTGCACAACATCATATATGAAACATGTACAACATATACAACATGTGCACAACAATAGTACCTCACATCCAAACGCAGACTATCTCTACCAAGAAACCTTTCTCCTAGTGTCTTATCTATGCTTGTCCCAGCATAACACAAACCACACTGTTTTCATTTTGCTTATGTATCCTTCCACATTACCTGTCATAAACATATGCATAATACAAGTATACAATATCAATTCATATCCACATGATACTGACCTCACATATGTGTCGTGACTACTCTTCCCACTTGATTCCTCATGAGCCAAGAATCTCTTCATGCCATTCACCTGCATAAGAAATTATTCTTCCACAAGAATGATCCCTGACAACCATGTCAGACAGTGATAACATACATACATACATGTATAATCATTAGCATAAAACAATCGTCATCCTATCAGACAACAACATACATACATACATGCATACATATATAAACATCAACATAATCATGATCATGGCATAATTACCAGATAACATAAGGTCTAGGTTAAGATAACTTCCTTTATCCATGTACAACATTGAGAATAATTGTTCCCAACATAGCCAAGGCATCCAACACCTCAGATCCATTTAATTTACCTTTTCTAGTTACCTTTTGCATGTTTGTACTGCCACCATCCATTTACTACAATGGACCGAGCTAGTCCAACCATCTGTCATAGTCTTACCTTTCATTGCGCTTACTCATGCACATAGCTTCATCTGAGTCTTACATTACCTGTTGGGTACCACAAGACTCTCCCCGAGCTCCACTAACTTCATCTTTCCCAAACAATTCCCAAGACTCAAAACATAAAAGGCAAGAACAAACAAGAAGAATATCATGAAAACCCATAACAGCAATACGATATTGCATTAAAGTGGCATAGATATGCACCAAACACATGCAAAATCAAAAATCAAGCACAAAAATCACAAAATACCAAAAGCATAAGACTGACCATAGACACCATCACTCAATACCCATGGTTCCCAGCGCTTCCAAAGGAAATCTCAACCGGAGCCTTCTTCAATATTTGTGGAAATCTCTCTTGCCATGCAACTCCCTACATTATACTGCCATAAACACATAATGTCAGTGCATAAATAAACATAGCAGTACAACAATTACATTATATTTTCATGCCAAGCTTGCTTCCTTACAACTGAACACATCCACGCCATCTCTCAAGGGACTCCAATTATCTTGAGAGATCCACCTGTAACTAGAGACTAGCTAATATACCTGTCAATTACATGTTCATGAATCTAGCACATATTCTCATAATGTTAACCAAATCAAGGTTAAGAAGACTCCTTGTATACCAAGCACTCATTTGTTTGGAATTAGGGTTTCCAAACATAGCCAAAGGAACTCTTACCCAATTCCTTTCCTTTACCTTTTTTCCTTGCTACAATCAAGGCTTAATATGCGTTGTTGCATCATCCAACTGTTAGTTATATAAACACATCAACTATTACCTTGTCACACTAATACCAAGCATGTTTCCTACAACTGCTCACACATGTCAACCACATGTTCCACTTATCAAGACAATCATATCTATCAATTCGAAATCAACCTTTCCCAGGACTAACAATCATGTCATAATGCGTAGTCAACTCATAGTCATCAATCATAATACATAATGCTACAACTATCACCTATCATACTCATGTCCATGTCAACTATCTCAACTGATATGTATTAGCACAGTCATATTAAAATAAGATCATTTGAACACATACTCATATTATGCAATTCATCAAACATTCAACCAACTTGCAACATGCCATGTTAAATAAATCAACTAGACATAATCAAATAGTCAAGCACCAAGTATACATCGTAAGCAAACTCGTACCTTACTGTGTCTCGGGGGAGGCTATCTTGTCTACACAATCAATCTAGTTAGCATGATATAACTTCACAACATATCAACTCAAACATAAATAAGATCATGATATCCATAACAATCACTAACTAACATGTTCACATCCTACCTCATAAATAATTATCATTTATGCATAAAAATCACATATGTATGATCGGTCTAGATTAGTACAACACCAAATCACAATTATGTTGGCTCATACCTGAATATCGCAACCATAACCATCTGCGTAGGCAAAGCTAGGTTAAACCAATACACATAACATCAAGGTATAAATTCTATAACCCCAATCATCAAGCTAATTATCATTTAACAACAACAAGTTAACCTATAAGATATTTCATCAACAACATATAACATAATCCTTAAGTTATCAAACCTAAAGAAATAATAGCAATGAATACAACCTTACTACCATTCTTGACTCTCTAACACATGTGCATATAACTACACTAATCAACTAACATATATCATGAATCTAACCATAACATGAAAAGACATGTACATAAACCTAATGCATATAACAATCCTTGACTTACATACCTGCATGCTAGACATACAATACCTTTATGGCGATCTGATCTTACCCCAAATTCCAATGTTGCAACCTCATTATGATGATCTACATCTCCTACTCTATCTCAGCCAACACAATAGCATCATAACATACCAATATCACCATGATGACCTAAATTACATACCATGACTTCACAAGGCATGTTTGACCTATTGTTCATGCATAACTATAACCAAGACCATATATGCATGACCACAACCATTACTCCATTGTACACATTGCCTCATGCAACTATCAACATGCATAAGCAATGCTTAATCAATTACACATATGCATAATGCATGTAGTCGAGCTTAAGTGATCAATTCTTGTAATAAACTTATAAGACTGATGCATATAATCAAATAACCAAGAATGCAACCCAACATACAAGGATGTAATCAAGTTGCATATACTCATGTAACCGGTCATATACTCATGACAATGCATTCCATAAAATCAACATCAAGTTCCTCATGATAATCTTACTACCATCATGACCAATCATTATGTAATGTAACAAGCACATGGAATTCAAGTGTAAGAGACACACATGCAACTGACATGCATGCATGAACAACACTTCCACCCAAGGAGAGTGCAACCATGCTCTAATACCACCCTGTGGTATCAGATATGACCCAAAGAGAGTGCAACTGCTCTGAAACCAATCTATAACACCCCCTCCCAGGTCTACCCAAAGTAAGCATGCCAACTAGGGTAAACATGAGAAGAGAGGCTACTATGACTGGATTCGACCTCCTATGTGAACTTAAGGAAGTGGAATCGATGGAACATCTGTTGAAGAATCAAGGGAAATGATGTACAGTAGGATTCTTCTAGACTTGATAACAATTTGTGAAGCACTTTTATAGTTTATATTTGTTAGCTTGATCTTCTTCTTCTTCTTATGAGTGTGTGTGTTTACGTCATCAAACTACTACCAAAACGCAAGAAACAAGAACACAATATGTTGGCTCTCTTCCAGGGAAAAGCCTCTCTCTCTTAGAGAGGAAAACCCTTTTGTGAATATCTCTTATTGAAGCTTCTATTGATCAATGCCACACCCTATACCCTTGACAAGAATATCCTACAAGCATAAGTCAAGCCCTTTCAAGATTACTTCCTCTTGCAACACTTCGTCCTCCTCCTTCCAGCGCTTTGTCTTTCTTCCTTCTGCACTTCTTCCAGCAATTGTAGAGACCTTAGATTGTATGCTCTATAATGATCCTTGACCTCTTCTTCCTTCACTTGAGATGGAGCCTTTCTAAATTAAGAAGATGACCTCGTTGCCTCCCAACTGAGCCTTCTTATCTTTCACAAAGATTGCAGACTTAAGGTAGCAATAATGTAGCCCTAGTTCTTCTCACGTGTGAGGGAATACCCTCACAAGAACTTTGTTAGACTTCTCCTTCTTCCTTTGCTTGTATAGCCTTCTTCCTTGCTTGAGTGAGAGGCCTTATAAGCCTAATTATCTAGCCTCGCCAACAAGATTATATGACTATGATAGTAGTGATGTAATGACCGTAGGAAGAGGCTCCTTTATTCGCACGTGTGACTATAATGGGCTTTAAGACAACCCTATTATGCTTCAGTGTTATTCCTCCTTTCTCCGTTTCCCTTGAATACTTTTATTTCATCCTTCAATTAACTTTTTTTCCCTTTATCTTTCCTTCTACCTTCAATGATTTCATAGATGGGGAATGCTTGATGTTGGAGGAGTGGTCAACGTCTATATATAGAGGTTTGTCCCTGGTTTAGGTTGACTTGAATACGATAGGTCGACTTGCTCTATTTATTTCGGATTGCTTCTTTTGATGGTTCCATTGCATGGAAGAGACTTGACTTTGCTTGGAGGTTTATTCTTTGACTGTAATACATAAGTATACATAGTGTAACATGCCCTTAAGGTCTTCAACATTTCTTTTGACTCTTTGACTCACCTATAGCACTTTAACATGTGATAGACCTATTTCAATGAGAAAGAAACTCATTGAAAAATACAATAAAAATAATATTTCTTTTCTTGAATAAATACAAATATCAAAAGTAAATTTATGAAGGTTGAACGTAGTTACATTTCCTTCAACACTCCCTCTTGACTATGGAGGTATTCATACAACATTACAAGGTGTTTGGATATTTTTCAATCTTGAAGAATTCACATAAGAGAAACCGGATTGGAAATCCATCTGTTATAGCATCATGATAACCAAAATTGTTTCCATAACAAGGCCTTGACTACAATTCTATCTCTCAATAGATCAGAGCACAATGTTGGTCAGACCAATGACTTATAGACACCTTAGTCATTGTCACTCAAGGTAGATACCCACCTGGGTGTTCACTGAGTATGACCTTCTAGGACTATTATTATCTTGGGTTACCAACCCTCAAATAATATCGGTCCTCTTGCCTACTCTTGTCTTAGATGCCTTACACATCCTCAAAGAGTATCAGATGCCAGATGATTACCCAATCCTCCCATTCTTTCTTCCCAAGTGAAGACAATAATGTTGTGTCTATCTCTTCCTCTCAATTGAGGAAGACATGCCCGAGTATCCTCTGACAAGGTACCTGTCAAAGTTCCTTTGTAATTGGGAACTTGTTATAACTCCCTCTTAGCTAGGGACTTGTCCATTCATCAACAACTTCTTCTTCGTGGGTCCTTCAGATGCTTGATCTCCTTCTTTGATGTCATGAATTCTTTGTTCTAACTTCTTCTTGGTAGGGCACCGACCATTGATCACATTCCTTCTTGTCTTGTCATGTCATTGCTTCTTCATGGAATGTGTCCTTCTATATATGTGTTAGGTTCTTTCATCATCTAGCTACTCCTTTTTCGTTTGTCTATGTTTTAGAATACTTATCACATAGATGCTAAGTTGTTCTTGCTTATTTCCATGCTTCGATTTGATAGCCCTTCATGACTTCATCCTGACTTGCCTTGACATTAGATAGCACTTTTGTTGGATGGCCTATTCATCATGACATCTTTGTAGAGTTGAATCATCTATATGTACCTTACTATCTCCAAGGCCTTCATAAGTGTCAAGGGTCCTTTGATATTTTTCTTCCTTTGTCAGAGTTGTCATGCCTTCTTTCGGGAGATGTCTTTAATGGATCTTGTCGGATAGTGATTCCTTGTGACCATGGTGTTCTTCACATGCTTGATCTCTTTATTAATTTGCTTCTTCTTGTGTTGTTTAGATAAAAACCTTATACTTTCTCATGAGAGAAATATATCCTTTTACTTGCTTACCTGAATTAGTCAACATTTCCTCTTCACATGCCTTTTAGTTAGTAATCTTGTACTCCTTAGGAGAGTATTTTCTTCTTCACTTGCTTCATGGAGTAGTCAACAACCTTATGCTCCTTATGTGAGAACTTCTCTTACTGACTTGTACATGTTCTTGAGTATGTCTTCGGTGAAAGAGATATTTTTGTACTAGATCACGTCTTAGATCTATTCCCATGACTTTAATAATATATAAGATGACATGACTTTACCTTTTGAGTGCATACATACCTCATCTTGATTCTGCTTTGATCACCTTAGCTTCATTTGATGGTCCTTCTTGATTGATGTAGCCCTTCTTTACTTCATCCATTCTTGCGTATACATCATTCTTCCTTGTATTCCATGAATGGAATTCTTGTTGACACATCTTCTCTTATTTAAGAACTTTCTTTTGAAGATTCTTGTCATAGATCTTGTAGATCCTCATCCTGCAGATGTTTCTTTCTTTTGATGATGGTGTCCTTCTAGTATTTACAATCATTATCACTTATTCTTTTATCATGGATGAGGTCTTATAATGGGTATGTTCCTTCTATGTGAATATCTTGAGCTATATGTACACTATTCTCCTATATGCTAGAAGATGTTTCTAACCATGCATTTTGTTCTATTTATAAATGTTCCTTCTACATGAGTAATTTGAACTCCATGTACATCATGCTTCTATATTCTAGAAGAAACAAGCATTGTTATTCTATTCCTACATGCTCCTATATTACTCAAAACTTTGAAATAATACTTTAAGTAAAGAAGTAAACTTAGTCATAGTAGAGATCTAGAGGATCTTCCTTTTGTTGCTTCTTTTCTTCTTCTTTCACCTCTTGAGTCATGTGAGCTTCTTCCCTTTTTCTTTTTTGGTTGTTGACCTTCTTAAGTTTTGGACAATTAATTTTGTAGTTTCCATATTCTTGGCATCCAAAGCATTGGATTTTGGACATATGTCTATTGTTTGTTCTTCATGGACCAAATTTGAAAAATGTTCCCTTTTTCTTGGCCATGGTTGCAAATGCTTGCTCCTTTGATCCCACATCCTCTTTTGATTTGATTCTAGTTTCCTCTATCTTGCATAAAGACCATAATACACTTAGTGGGGTAGATTCCTTCTTTGCATATATGCTTGATGTGAAGTTGCCCCAATCCTCAGGTAGAGCATTGAGTACTATGGTTATCATTTCTCTGTCAAACATGACTTCTTCTAGCCCTTGAAGATGATCCCTAATCTCAGAGATCTTCATGAAGTATGGAGCCATTCCTTCGATATTTTCATCTTATACAAATCATTTCGAAGAGATATCACTTCTCCAGCTATGCTTACTGAGAATAGCTCTATTAACTTGCATATATTTCTTTTGATGTTTCAAGCTTGGAGACATAAGGTATGAGAGAGTATTTGATGGATTCTATTAGAATCCTCTGAGCTCTTGTCTCATCCTTATTTTACTTGGCTAAGGCTTGAGTTTGTTCCTTAGCAGGGATAGTGATATTTCCTTTGATGTGTTCTAGAAGCTCATTCTCCTTGAGAAGTAAATCAGTCCTCTTCTTCCATGCAAGGAAGTTAGTGGTCCCAATAAATTTACTACTTTCCTTGCAAAAAGACATTGATGTATAATCAGAAGGGGACATATACTTACTTGTTAGAGTTTGAGATGTAGTGGAGTTTCTTTCTTCTTGAAGACTTGACGACTTTCCTTCCTTGGATCTTGATGTTCTTCGAGTTGTTTTCTTCAAATGGACTTGATTGATGACTTGGCTTGTAGTGCACTTCCTTTTGAAGATGGTGTTGCTTGATGTAGGTCCCTCCTTAATTTTCTCTTCTTGTAGGTGCCTTTATACAAAAGGATTCTCCTTTTTCTTTTGTAGTCTTCTTGTAGTCCTTTCTTGTCTTGATGAGATTGAGACTTCTTGGCTTGATGCTTCAACTTTTGTAGATGTCCTTTCTTGATGAGTGTTCTTGAGATGCCCTTTCCTTGATAAGTGTTCTTGAGATGCACTTTCCTTGATGAGTCACCTTAGCTCTGAAACCATGTTGAAGAATCAAGGGCAATGATGTATAGTAGGATTCTTCTAGACTTGATAACAATTTGTGAAGCACTTTTACAATTTATCTTTGGTAGATTGATCTTCTTCTTATTATTATTAGTGTGTGTGTTTAATTCATCAAATTGCTACCGAAAAAAAAGAAACGAGAACACAATATGTTGGCTCTCTGCCAGAGCAAAACCTCTCTCTCTAAGAGAGGAAAACCCTTTCATGAATTTCTTTGATTGAAACTTCTATTGATCAATGCTAAACCATATACCCTTGATAAGAATATCCTCCAAGCACAAGTCAAGCCCTTTCAAGATTACTTCCTCTTAAAACACTTCATCCTCCTCCTTCCAGCACTTTGTCTTTCTTCCTTCGACACTTCTTTCGGAAACTGTAGAGACCTTAGCTTGTATGCTCTAGAATGATCCTTGACCTTTTCTTCATTCGCTTGAGATGGAACCTTTATAACTTAAGAAGATCACCATGTTGCCTCCCAACCAAGCCTTCTTCTCTTTCACAAAGATTGCAGACTTAGAGCAGCAATAATGCAACCCTAGTTCTTCGCACCTGTGAATACCCTCACAAGGACTATGTTAGACTTCTCCTTCTTCCTTCTCTTGTATAGCCTTCTTCCTTGCTTGAGTGAGAGGCCTTATAGGCCTAATTATCTAGCCTAGCCAACAAGATTATATGACTATGATAGTAGTGTTATAATGACTACAGGAAGAGGCTTCTTTCTTTCCACGTGTGACTGTAATAGGCTTTAAGACAACACTATTACACTTTGGTCTTCTTCCTCCTTTCTTTGTTTCCCTTGGAGAATTTTCTTTCTTCCTTCAATTACCTTTACTGCTCTTTATCTTGCCTTCTACCTTCGCTAATTTCAGAGATGAGGAATGCTTGATGTTGGAGGAGTGGAAAACCTCTATATATAGAAGTTTGTCCCTTATTTAGGCCGACTTGAAGACTGCAAGCCAACTTGCTCTATTTATTTCATATTGATTCTTTTGATGGTGCCATTGCATGGAGGAGATTTGACTTTGCTTGGAGGTTTATTCTTTGACTCTAATACACAAGTTTACATAGTGTAACATGCCCTTAAGGTCTTCAACATTTCTTTTGACTCTTTGACTCACCTATAACACTTTAACATGTGTTAGACCTATTTCAATGAGCAAGAAACTCATTGACAAATATAATAAAAATAATTTTTTTTTTTTGAATAAATGCAAAAATCAAAAGTACATCTATGAGGACCGAACCTAGTTACATTTCCTTCAACAACATCACTTGCAGTCATCCAACATCATTAATAGGACCCTCAAGAGACAAGTCATCCACTCAGACATCATGTCCCTAGGTCCCACTGCTATTATGCAGCTCTTAGGCCATAGTCGCTCTCATGCTATGGGCAAGGGAGCGGTCAACAACCTAAAGTCACTCTCAGAGGCTTGCCTACCAGCGACTGTGGACCGGAATTGGCAGTTTGTGCCAGTGACCCCAGGATTTAACCCACTTTTCTAGCCCAGAATCCTGGTCTCTGCCCATAACTTGTTGTAACTTCCATAATTCATTAAAAACATAATAAAAATGTTGATCGATCAAAAATCACCGTCAAGACTAGGCCTGAGCATCCCCAACCGGTACTGACATTCTGTCAAACACTTGACATGGTCTAGGATACAAGACAGAGAATAAATGACTGAAACAACTTATGAAACATAACCAGAAGGATCACCTCCTTCTCCATTGAACTACTACATCATCAATTAGGTCTTGCATCCATCCATTTAACAGTTACAAGTAAATATATGAAATAACCATGACATGAACCAATCATTCAACCATGCTTATAACCAACATAAAACCATATAAATATCAGAGACATGACAACCATTAAATCCACATATAAATCAGTGTAAAAGTAAGAGAACTTAGCTTTTATTAATCATAGGAAAATCTAACCAGGTTTGGGACTTCCACGTACCACCCGACCATGGACGTGGCTAAACCAAATCTCTCTTTTAGCCAGTCACCCCCATGCCATATTCCAAGCATGAATGTAGGATCTCATAGAACAACCAATCCAAGAACAACCAAGGGAATCCAGAGGTTAAACCACCTCCACCCTCATCCGAACGTGATCACACCAAAACCGGTGCTCCGATCACAACTGAACAGAACTTGGAATGCCATTTGGAATCCATCACTATCCTTGAAGAATTTTCCATCTCCTTGTCTCTCAAGATTTACCGCAATCCAAATCCGGATAACTAGGCCCTAAACCGAGACTACTCCCTCAGGCTTTACCATGTATCTCACCAAAACTGATCAAGGGATTCCTAGGCCTTTGGGAATGAACCTTGAGACCACCTCTGCCCCGGATTCCGAAATCCATTCGGCAATTCCAAAGTTCCAAAACCAAAATAAACATCCCAACATACCATGGCATCAGGAAAAAGGCTAGGCTAGGCTAAACCACTGTCATAACCTGACAAAACCATGCCACCGACAACAAGATAACCATACACCAACATGCAAAGCCATGCATGTCCAAACCAGCTAAGAAATTACACATGGAAAAGGTTACCTGCAAGTATTCCTGTTGAAGCTACTTGATCCTGCTTTCCTTTCCTTGATCCTTGCTTGCTTTTCCTTTCCTTTCCTTTCTTTCCCTTTCCTTTGCTTCAAACTAGAGTTCTCCAAGAAAACTCTAGATGATCAAGAGAGTGAGAGAGAGAGATAGAGAATAATGAGAGAACGCCAAACTTGAACTTGACAAAAGCCTACAATGACTAAGCCTGAGCCAAGAGCTTACACTGCATAAGAGCTTAAATCTGAAAAAAGGAAGATTGCCAACTCATCCTCAAAATCCTTTTTATGAATGAGGCCTCTATTTTCTTCATTTTTTGTTATTTTCCTTCATTTTCCTCCTCACATGCAACATGTGACCTTTCACCTTACTTTTCTCCTAATTTCCTTTATTTTCATAAATAAATGTGCCAAAAATGTGTTTTTGCCTTTTAATGCCTTTTCCTTAGCCTTTGCTAATTTCCTTTATCCAAAACACACATCTAGTGATGCCAACCAAGATATATTTGCCTAAAATTCAACTTGGAATGAGTGTCCCTTACCCGTGGTCTTATTTTACCTTTATTAACTTTTATTACATGAATTTTCACCAGGGCTATTACAGAAATGAGGTAATAATTTTCCTCAATGACTTGCATCACAACTAGTGGCATATCATGGATCGTTGAGACTCCCATAGAAGAACCCAAAAGAGGCTCCAAGACAAACTAGACAACCTCGAGGGACATATGACGCATATTGAATCACATGTACATAAAACCTTCCACCATCACGATGAGGGTGAAAATGCAGCTCTGGCTCCTATCAACAATCAGTGATGATGAAAAGAATAAGTCACTTTTTATTCTCTACAGAGTTTTGGGATGCTTAGACCATTGATATGTGATCATATAATTTTGTTTTACTACTATCTCAAATTCTCTACCTATAATTACAATCCAATGAATTCGATTAAATTAAAACTTCATTTTCTTTTTTAAAACCAACTGAAAATTGTTAACTTTAAAAACACAATTATAATAATAACACTTTGAAAAAAAAATATTAACCAACTTCTTCTCATAAAAACTTATGAAACATATTAAATTCAATTCATCTTAGCATAAAGTATTCATATTGTGGAAGGCCATCCAAAAGTTGTACTGTGTTAGCCAACCCAATAAAAAACAAAAACAAACTACATATTCAAGTGAACAGTTTGTTTAACTACCTTTACATGAAATCTCTCAATTTTTAATGTGTTTTCCCTTTAAAGTTTTATGTCGAGTGTCACTTTTGTATCATCATACAAGAATTGTTCATTTGTGTAATGTAAAGGAGGTTTCCCCCTCGAAGAGGCTGATTTGTAAGGCGTTGATCTATCTTTTCTATCTTTTTGTGAGCTGGTTTCATAATATTTGGTATCAGAGATTTGGATTCCAGGGTTTCGCTGCTCCAAATAGGTCATCGTGGCATTTTCGATATAAATTTTTCTACGAAGTTTCAGAAGCTAAAAAGAACCATTTGAGTTGAAATCGTTCTGAACCTCGGGTCTGAATTTTAGATCTTGTCTCGCTATATTTCCGGATATATGATCTGAGGAATTTAGGGTTTTTGTAAGCTCCATAATTCCATCTCAAGAAGGTCATCATGGAATTTTCGCTATAATTTACTTTCTACGAAGTTTCAGACTATGAAATTCAAACCCATTTGAGCCGAAATCGCGGTGAAGCTCGGGTCTGAATTTCAGATCTTGTTTCACTATATTTTCGGAGATACAGTCTAAGAAATTTAGGGTTTATGCAGGCTCCCAAATTACATCCCAAACATGCAACCTGGGGAAAATCGTCATAACGTTCTCTCTGAGCATCGGATTGAAATTTCGTAAGACATTACAGAAAGAGGACAAACTGTAATTTTCTGTGTATTGTTTGCAGGTCCGAAGGTCGAAACAGTAAGACGTGGCACTTCGTACAAGTTTGCTCTACTAAAAAAGTATATAAGCAGGTCATCTTGGGAGGTTGGGCATAAATCTTTCTTGGAGAATCCAATTTCGATCAGATTGGTGGCATTGGAAATAGGACGCAGAGGGCTATTGCAAGTTGCAATTTCAAACCTTGGAGATATGAAATTACAAAGTTATAGTCGTTTCAAGATTGAGCTACTAAAATCAAGAAAATGCGATATGAGGAAGTTTGATGGCAAGGATTCGATAAATTGGATAATATAGATGGAACAATATTTTGATCTACATGATGTACAACTGTTACAAAAGGTACATATTGCATCTTTATATTTAGAATCGAATCAATTTTTATGGTATAAAGGGCTTTGTTCTTGTAAACCACTTGTCACTTGGTCAATTTTCACAGAGGAAATGATAGCA